>CABHPR010138351.1:47623-95451 GCA_902168415.1 Peromyscus melanophrys
ACCGGCATCTTCACATGCCGGTAAGCCACAAGCCATGTGGCAAGGTATAGACTTATAGAAATGGATTAATTTAAGATATAAGGACAGTTAGCAAGAAGCCTGCCACGGCCATACAGTTTGTAAGCAATATAAGTCTCTATGTTTACTTGGTTGGGTCTGAGCGGCTGTGGGACTGGCGGGTGACAAAGATTTATCCTGACTGTGGGCCAGGCAAGAAAACTCTAGCTACATGTGATATTTAAAGATTTCAGTGACAATATGACTAATTTTGAGGAATTTCCAAATCAACCTAATCAAAAACAGAAAAAGAAGGGAATAAGGGTAGATAAACAGATGCACACAGGTATTGTTTTGGTATTTCAATGAAAGGAAACAGTTGGAAGTGTATGAAAGCGGCTTCATAAACCTACAGAGTAACTGCAGACCATTAGCCTACTACCTGTATTTTAAGATCTTTTTACATAGAGTTGATTGCTAATAAAGCATGGTAACTTTATAATAATTACTTAAGGTGCTATCATATATTTGACAATAGATACAATTTTAATCTAACTTAATATAAGTAATAACTGTTCATCAGAATTCTAACAATTGAAGTCATTACTTAAAAAACCGCATACAGAAGCACAACTTAATGAAGCTATGTGTCCTGTAATTAATATCACTACTGTGGCTCAAGGATGAATTTGGCTAATATCCACATCAGACGTAACAAAATAAATTTTTAATAGCAATCCAATAAATTCTGATGTTACCAATGTAAATCTAAGCAGGTCTATTCAGACCATTGAGTAAAAAATAATGCTACTTGATTTCCAAACAATTTGAGCTTAACACTAACAACACTAGTTTATACAAAGTAACTATGTAGTTAGAAGTTTTTCTGTGTCTATGGTGATATTTTATTTGTACTGAAATGTGATTTTATTTGTATGTTAATAAATAAAGTTGCCTGGGGGGTCAGAGCTAACAGCAAGCCTTAGCAGAGCTGGGCATTTGTGGTGCACGCCTTTAACCCCAGCACTTGGTAGGCAGAGCTAGGTAGATCTCTGTGTGGTCAAGGATATAACCAGCATTGGAGACACACACCTTTAATCTCAATACCAACCATAGAAGACCTGGAGGTCTGTACAGACAGGCAGTGACGAGGCAGTCATGTGGTTGAGTTTACAACCAATGAGAAGGCAGAACAGAAAGTCTATATAAAGACAAACACACAGGAAGTAGGTCTCTCTTGGCTGAAGAGGATCTCTGAAGCAGGAAGGGTAAGGCTCTTAGCTCTGACCTCTTGGGCTTTTATCTTTACATTGGCTCTGTGTTTCTTATTTAATAAGACGGTTACTTCTACATGTGTCCTACCTGGTCCTGCAGCTGCTTGGACCCGAGTAAACACACAGAGGTTTATATTACTTACAAGCTGTATGGCCTAATGGCTCAGGCTTCTCACTAGCTAGCTGTGGGGGTATTGTGTTTCCCAAAATATTGTGTATGCTAATAAACTTATCTGGGGTCAGAGAACAGGACAGCCACAATATTAAACATAGAGGTTAGGCAGTGGTAGCATACGCCTTTAATCCTATCATTCCAGAGACAGAAATCCCTCTGGATCTCTGTGAGTTCAAGGCCACATTGGAAACGGCCAGGCACGGTGATACACACCTTTAATCCCAGAAAGCGAGCTTTAATCCCAGGGAGTGGTGGTAGAGAGCAGAAAGGTATATAAGGCGTGAAGAAACTCGAGGCATTTGGCCTGGGTAGGCATTTGGCCTGGAGAAGCATTTGGCCTGGTTAAGCATTCAGGCTCCTAGCAGCAATTCAACTGAGGCCCATCCTGGATGAGGACTCAGAGGCCTCCAGTCTGAGGAAACAAGACCAGCTGAGGATCCAGCAAGGTGAGATAGCTGTGGCTTATTCTGTCTCGCTGACCTTCCAGTTTTCACCCTAATACCTGGCTCAGATTTGTTTTATTAATAAGACTGTGTAAGATCATGCTACAGCTAGCTCTTACAACTTAACTCAGTATATTTCTATTAATCTATGCATTGCCACATGGCTTCGTGGCTTACTGGTACTTTCAAACCTTGTTTCTCCTGATGGCTGCTTGCAGCATCTCTACACTCCTTTCCTCTCCTCTCTCCCCAGCTCAAATTTACTGCCTAATCTTATTCTGCCTCACTATTGGCCAAAGAGCTTTATCTATCAACCAATCAGAACAACACATATTCACAGCGTACAGAAAGACATACCACAGCATAACTATGTAGGATTTGCTTATATACAAGAAAAGGGGGACTATTTTGAGTGATTATATTTTCTTTTTTTTTTTTTTTTTTTTTGGTTTTTTTGAGACAGGGTTTCTCTGTGTAGCTTTGCGCCTTTCCTGGAGCTCACTTGGTAGCCTAGGCTGGCCTCGAACTCACAGAGATCCACCTGCCTCTGCCTCCCAAGTGCTGGGATTAAAGGCGTGTGCCACCAACGCCCGGCTTGAGTGATTATATTTTCAAAATTATGAGAACATCAATTTATTAATTTGACAGCTGTCTTTCCTTCCTACAACAAACTAACATCCATAATTTAATAGCCATGTACAAGTTTTCTTAAACATTAGGATTTCTACTAAGAAGTACATTAAATTAAACAAGACAATTCAATATGAACAAATGATGGCAACTAAAGTGGCCCAGGTCAGCTAGTGTTATTTCTTGGCCTATGATCACTACATCTACATATAAAAAGATAAACCAATCATCATATTGAAGAGTAATAATATATATCAAAAACTGAGCTTATCTTTGGTTCTTTTAAAGTACTATAATAAATAAGTAATATTATTGGCTGAAAAAGTGGAGGAACAAAGTGGTGATATCTGTGTCTCCAGTATTTTCATGGTTTCCTGGGGTCACCCAAAATGATGTTTTTATAGACAAATCCTGTGGTTCCTTCACAACAGATATATTTAGGACATCAAAGGTTAAGTCTGCAGACAGATGCAAAAGTTACAGGATATGCCTTAGGTACTTTACCATTGCCTTAGGGGTGACCTCAGGAATAATAATAGCAATAATCAGAAGAATAGAGCTATATGCTAGGTGTCATTGTAATGTTACTTAGGGACTTCCTGAAACATAATGGAGGGGGGAAAGGAACTAACGTTATGTCCAAACAATAATCAGGGTTCAAGGTTAAAAAATCCATTTTGTCCTCACTGATTTATAGTGGTGGTTGAATAGTGCATCCAATGCTTATTTGGAAATGATTTTATTTTCATTCTTGCTCTCACCTCACTTTTGCACTCACAATTTTTAAAGCATAATTCATTTTGTGCAAATCACAATTTTGTGGTAGATCTGCAGTATACCATCTCCACCATTTTTTAATATTGATAGACTAGTTCTTTTCACAAATGAAGATATTTTTAAAAATTAGAAATATGTAATGCAAATCCTTAGTAGCTGCTCTTCTGGCTGTAACTCTTTAGAACTAGGCATCTAGCATGCAGACATTTTTGAATCTTCCAGCAAAGTCAGCATTAAACTCTCTACCATAGCGCATACTTTACCATACATTTATACTAGCTAAATATAAATACATAAATAAAATCAAGAGAACTTAGCACATAAACCCAATAGCACTATACCATTCCAATAAAGTGCAACGTCAAACCCAATAAATTTGATTTCCTCCTGAACATATTAGGTTATAACTCCAGACCAAAATAAAATGTCCAGTTGCAATAAGATTAATAGTCTAGACTGTGTCAGGATAAATGAAATATATCCTTACTGCTGCCCTATGCCTTATGTACAATATGTGGCATTTGATATGCATATTTACTTACAAGCTCAATAAACTTAAACACTGTTCTTGCCAATGAATCACTGGACTCAATAACAGGGAAGATCTAGAATCCTCAGGGAATGGGAGCCATTGTAGGTGGTACTTGATATAATTGGTCAAGCACTATAAATTCTTCCATAACTTTTTATCACATGTATTTTCTCCCTTCTGCCTCTATTGCCCATTTTTCTCTTTTCTGTCCCAATTTCCTTTCTTTCCTGCCCAATCTAGTGAGTTAGCATTTTCAAAGTATGAGATAGAAACTATTAGTCACTTCTGAAATCAATTCAGTAGAATATTTCTGGCTATGAAATTTTTGTATTAGACTTTGACTACCAAGGGTTATGATACACATTTCTTCCTGAGGAACAGCATCAGTTTGTGTCACCTGCCTCCACTTACAAGTCTTAGAGTATAAGAAGCTAAAGTGTGTAGTTGATGGGGGAATGTCTTTCTGAAAGCTGTGAATATGTGTTGCTCTGATTGGCTGATAAATAAAGCCACTTGGCCTATGGCAAGGCAGCTTAGTGGCAGGCAGGAAATTCAAATAAAGAGACAGGAAGAAGTGGGGGGAGAGATGCCAGCAAGCCACCCAAGGAGCAACATGTAATGGGATGCAGGTAAAGCCATGGAACATGTGGCAATACATAGATTAATAGTTATGGGCTAATTTAAGATATAGAGCTAGCTAGCAAAAAGCTTGAGCTATGGCCATGCAGTTATAATTAATATAAGCCTCTGTGTGTTTACTTGGGGGATGCAAATGGGAGAGATTTGTCCTGACCGTCAGCAGGCAGGGACACAGGAAATCTTCCAGCTACACGTAGTATGGAAGAAAACACACTACCAGGCATTCTACGATGTAGATGTAACCAACCGTCTTATTAACTAAGAAACAGAGCCAATGTAAAGACAAAAGCCCAAGAGGTCAGAGCTAAGAGCCTTACCCGCCTGCTTCAGCTAGCCTCTTCAGCCAAGAGACCTCTCCGAAAAAGGGAGCTACTTCCTGTCTGTTTGTCTTTATATAGCCTTCCTGTTCTGCCTTCTCACTGGTTGTAAACCCAACCACATGACTGCCTCGTCACTGCTTGTCTGTACAGACCTCCAGACACACATTGGAGCGTTTGTCTCCAATGCGGCTGTATCCTTGAACACACAGAGATCTACCTAGCTCTGCCTACCAAGTGCTGGGATTAAAGGCCTGCACCTCCTTCAGCAAATCCTACCAGTGTGCACCACCACAACCAGCTTTCCCTATGGCTTGCTAATAGCTCTGACCCCTAGGCAACTTTATTTATTAACATACAAATAAAATCACATTTCAGTACAAATAAAATATCACTATACTACGATCTTGCTCTTGCTGCGTCATTAAGTAATAATATTAATCATGATGAAGTTGAGCAATTGCAGTTTATACATATTGCATTCGTTACTTTTCTCAATGTGGTGACAAAACATCTGACCAAAGCAATTTTAGGGAGGGAAGGCTTAATTTGACTTACAGTTTCAAGAGATACAGTCCATCATGACAAGGGAAATCATGCCAGGAGGAGAAGGAAGTAGCTGGTTAGTTTGCATTTAAGGACAAGAAGCAGAGAGATATAACTACTGATAGCCATCTCTTTTTCTCTTTTATTATTTACTCTAGGAGTCTAGCCCTCAGAATGGAGTCACTCACTATTAGAGTGGGTCTCCTCACTGTAAACAACCTCATCTAGAAATTCACTTACAGATAAGGCCAGAGATTTGTCTCCTAGATAACTCTAGATTTTGTCCATTTCACATTATTTGCCATCATACATGTATAGTTATTTTGAAAAAAGTGGAAAATGGAATGAAGTTTGAATGGTTGGCATTATATAACAATAACAGGAATCACAAGTTTTTCTAATTCTGATTCCTTTCTTACTAAAATCATTAGATTTTGTTAAAATTCTTCACTTTAGGGAGTGAGTTTAGGAATTCCTCATTTGAAGGTTTCCCTGAATTTATGTGTAGCACCTGGAAATGATTAAGAGTCTTATATGCATCCTGTCCTGATATCATACAGATGGTATCAATAGTTTTACACATGGAGAAACTGAAAGAGGTGCAGAACTTCCTATGGATCCATGATGAAGTAATGAGGTGGGAAGTGAGCCCAGATCTTTGAGTTAAAGTACTTAGACATGTGCTTAATTAAAAGAAAAACTGCTTTGGGTGCTGGCACACTATTCAAAAAAGACAAAACCCATGCCAAAATAATTAGAATAATTGAACTGAGTTTTTAATACATCTATACTTTCAAAAAAATCAGAAACCAAAGTCTAAAATAACCTTTAAATTTTAATCACTGGTATTAAGGGCATGTCCTCTTTATGTCACATTCCTTTATTTAGTAATTTGTCTGTCCTTTGGAGCTCTTTTGTAAATGTTTGCTTCAAGGGAACAGTTTTCTCTGAAAAGGCAATAATCTGTCTTAGAATTCATACTCTTCTTTCATTCTGTTTGTTTATCCAATGCTTTCTGGGTCTAGTGGAAAAGATGGAGAAATAATATTCTCAGGTGAAATATGTACCACACAGTAACTTCTTAGCATTTGCATATCTTAGAAACATGCTTTTTATCTATCGTAGATGAAATTTCTGGTTTTCTTCTAATACTTTTAAATTTATAAAAGTAGAGGCAAAATTTCATTTTATCTCCCCATTTTCTCACTTGATTTGCAAACAAGGATCTCTAATCTTTCAGTAAAACAAACCATACAATAGGGAAAAAAAGCACACAAACATCAAGATACATTCACATTGCTTCTATATAGAAGCATTGATAATAATGTCATTTGTATTAGTAAAAGCGCATGTATATCCATGTATATTTTGTATTCCATTTTACTTAGAAACTTTCCACTAAAACAGAAACTTTTTAGAAAAGTCAGTATAAAGTAGCTTTTAAATAAATAGGTACACTTAATTTTTTTCACATGCTTCAATTTCACGTCATCCATTACTTAGGCTTGCTAGATCCAAACAAATATCAGTTTGTTTTTATTACTGGTACTATATACTTCTCTAAATTTGCAGACTAGTTACAGCTTGTTTCCTTGCTTGCTTGCATACGTGCGTACGTGCGTGCGTGCGTGTGTTCCCTTTAACTAGAGACACACCACCCTTCTCAGAATATTCTCCCTTTTCTCTGATGGACTGACTCATTATTTTTACATCTGAATGGTCTCTTAGCTTAACATTTTGTAGTTGTTTACAGCACCCATTAAATAACTACAAGAAAGAGAGTAAGACAGAAAAGTAACAAAATAACTGCCTTCAATAATAATACAATGTATACCTACTGCCACTACAATCTTTAGCAAATACCACATTGAAATTTATATATATATATATATATATATATATATATATATATATATATATACAAGCATAGCATTTAAAAGAGGAATGTGTCCATGTAGCTGAAAACAGCATGTCCACATGCTATGTTCAAAAATATGTAATTCCAAAATTGCTTATATGAATGACATGGAAATTTCAAAATAAACTTTCTTAAAATTGGAATAATGAAACATTAATGATCCTTAGATCCAAGAGATAAAATTAGACAATTTGAACTATTACTAAAGTAAATTTTACCTGTTTACAATATAAGATTATCAGTAGTATTCTTTTTTGAAAGCCCAGCATAGTCTTCTTAGGCAACCATTATAAAAAGAAAGTCAAAGAGAAGAGAAAGGAAAAAGCACAAAAGAATTCCAAGAGGCAAGAGTTGGAAATCAGTGCTTTGTGAACCTGGTTTAAATGTATGGGCAATAACCTTGAAAGCAGATTAACCCTAAAGCTTCCTAGCTACCTTTTGCTCTAATATTGCACCTCTCTCCCGGCATAATTTTCTAATTTTGACTTATTTTTCTGCTGTTCCCTACCAACCATCTGGATATTCTGACAGACTCTGAGAGAGTATATGAAAAAGTCAGGAAGCTATGGGGACTTCATTTAGGGCCTTCTCTTCTAGGATGAGGTGGCCACTGTTTTGGCACCAGAAAATTAACTCCATATTCTTTGATTAGAGGAAGCAATTGCAACTTTATCTCTGGGAGAATTGAGAAGCAGCTGCAAGGAAGGTGGGTCTACAGAACTGCGGTGCTCCTTGTAAAATCCTCACCACCTTCTTGAACTATACTGACTCTTTGAACGAGTGTCTTCCTTTAATAGAATCAGTCCATACTACTAATAAAGAGAAGGAAGAAATAAGAGGGGGGAAAAGCAAAGGAGAGGGCAAGAAAGAGGGCTGTGACAACCTCCTGAAGCATAAAAATAATCACTGTTAAGGTTGGTCTGGAACAGTGCTAAGTCTTGCTTTTGTTCAAACATTTGCAGGAGTTTTCCTGAGCACTATATAATATTAAAATACGTTGTTTTCCAGCCTGAGAGGAGATCCTTAAATATATGCAAGCGAACTCCAGTGACTGGGTGCTTACTAGTTAAGGGAGGCAGCAGCTAAGTGTCCAACTCAGATTACTCACTGCTTTTTTACTTGTCCGTAACTTCCACCGAGAAGTCTTAGGGTCTCCTCAGATATGGTATCAAGCAAGTGTCATTCTTATTTCACTTGCAGCACAAAGGTAGAAGCTGCAAGAGCTGGGCAGAGTTCCAGTAAAGAGGGGCCGACAGGCAAGAGCGGTGCTCTGCAGAGCTTGTCAGAGAATTGGAGCAGGCTCCTTTGTGGGCTGGTACATTCCCCCTCCTGTGTGCACAGCAGGGACATTTGATCTGCAGGGTGATTGATAAGTGCAGGAGAGGGGCAGCCATCCTTTTCTCCCTCCCTCTTCTCTACTCTCTCCTTCCCTCCCTCCTTCCTGCCAGAAGCGCTGCTGTGTGGAGAGCAGCTCCAGCAAGGATCTGCCTGTCCTGGGGTGGGGGTGGAGTGCCACCGCCTGCTCTCCTCGCTGCTGTGCCACTGCACAGCCAGCCCGACTGGTACCCAGGGAGTGCTGGCTCCTGAGCCTCTCAGAGTCGCCGATGCTGCGGGAGCCTCCCGGGAAGATCGAGGCAGCGCACTCTCCTCTCGGTAAGTTCAGAACACTCGGGAATGCTGTGGCAAGGCGACCCATGAGCAGGATTACTTTGGCCCAAAAGTGGGAAGGACCATGGAGTGGCTAGGCTCTACCCACCGTGGTCAGCCTTTGTGAATCATCCTTTTCCCTCAGTACCCTCTTGTTTTTTGCCGCTGACCTTTTGCGGGTGTGGTAGGGATCCGGGAGTCTCATAGGCAGGTGACCATCGCTGCTGCAAGGGATGACCCATGCAAGATCTTCTGCTAGTAACATGCTCCATTCATTCGCAGTGCCCAAGCCCCACGGCAAGGGCAGAGTAAGTGGCCTTCGGGGTGGGGGGGGCCGCGAGGTCACCCTCTCTCTGACATCAAGATGTTAGCCGCTAGGATGTATGAAAGATAGGGCTACTCTTGGGGCTGGTGTGTAGTCCCTTTCCCTGCAAAGGGGAACTCCCTTAGAGCCTAGGTGTCTCCAGAAGAGAGAATAGCATGGTTCAGACAGGAGGCTGGAGAAGAAGGCTGCCTGGCCTGCTGGACTTCTAAGCTGGTTCTGGCCATAAGGATTGCAGGGATGAAGGTGGGCTCTGTGTTGCAGCCTGGCCCCTCCATGATCTGTGGAAAAAGCTTGGGCGACCTGAGTCCAGCTCTAGCTGGTTAGTGACAAAGGAGGATGAGTCAATGGAGTATGCATTTCAACTTCCCTCTCTTCAAGGAAGAGAACAAGCATTTTGCTTACTTAAGCATCTGCCCCTCCTGCTCTTGGATTTCCCAGTTCACCCCAACCTTTCCAGCTCCTTAAAAGTTCATCATTTTTAGCGGTTCTTAGAGATACATTGGACCAAATGAAACTTACTTAAAAGTGTCCATTGGGTTTGAGGCTCATTCACTTTCAGAAACAATCATGTTTCTGAAAGTGGCTCAGATACAGGCAGAAGATACAGTGGCAGAATAAATTGATTCTTGCAGAAAGGGAACCATGGAATGAAAACCAGGCACCTCAGGGTCCTTGGTATGGCTCACCACAGCTAGATTACCACCAGATTTATTTTATTGTGTAATTGGTAAGAATTTCAAGACCCCCAAATCCCTCTCCTCTCCTCTTTCTTCCACTCCCCTCTTCTCTCCTCTCTTCCCCTCTCCCCGTCTCCTCTCTTTTTCTTTCATTTCTAGCAATACAATCCTCATCTTCAAAGAGTCTATACAGCATTATCTATGTCTTGAAGATTTTACTGTATTTGAAAACTAAAACTAGTGATATTTATTATAGCAGTAAAATTGAGCACATTCCTGTAAAATGCCCCACTAAGTTTAGGTATGCAATTCTCTAATTCATATTAAGCAGTATTGGGCTCTGAAGAACACACTGTTACTCGGAATCCCTCAGTTCTGTTTCTAATTTTAGTTTCTTGACGTTAACCAAGTCAGCAGGTCACCTGGTCAAGGAAGGTCCTGATCTGTAAAATAATCCTGGTTTGTTAGGTTTTGTACAGCTTTTACGTTAGCTTTTACGTCAGTGAAATAGCAACCAAATTAGTAAATGTTAAATAAAAGGCTGAGTGAATAAATCATATCTCCCTAGGAACAATATTTAGAAATACATAGAAAAGTTTCCCTTTCTTATGAGAGGAGCCTAATTTTGCTCATAAGGAATCACTCTGCCTGAATGTAATGATCCACCTGCAATAGAATGGGAGGCAATCCACAACTGCATTCCCCACTCCCAGGACTGCTGCTAGTCCCATGGTTGCCCTTTGGCCCAGGGAAGGAAAATTAAGGTCCCAGAGTGAATAAATCTTGCTAAAGGCCAAAGAGCATGAAGATGGATCTTGAAGCATGATCAAAGGCTTTTCCTGAAAGGAGGAAGAGGGAAGACAGAAAGCCACACAGAATGGGGCAGGAGATCACAGTGCCACAGGTGGCCTTATTGCTGAAGTTTATAAACTACCCCAATCATTCTGAGGGAAGAACTTGTATAAGCTACATTCTTAAGACTTTCACTTAATAGGGAGACAAAAGGAGTAAAACAGGTGGGTTTCCATCCTCAGATCATTTATTTTGCCTGTGGCATTGCCTACCTTACATTCTGGCTAGGTAATGAGACTCTGGGTGAACTCTGCAGCAGATCTGAAGAGGCAGAGAAAGAAAGGTGAATTGTTTTGTGGAATAGAAACATTTAATCAGTCCCTTTCATCACTGTTATTCTGGGTCCCCGCTCATGATTTCTTTTACCCCTTTCTTCATCAGGAGTAAGTTCTCTGGCCCTGCATTCTTCCCTGCTTTTTTTGGTTTTGGCGTTTGTTTGTTTGTTTGTTTTGGTTTTTGTGGGAGGGTGGGGTAGGGGTTCCCTGTCTAGGCAGCCTAGAGGGCTCAACAACTCTTGCCTTGCCTCCCACTCCTAGCTGAGTCTCAGCCTGGCAATACTTTTCTGACACCCACTTCACTTCACTTTCCTTCAGGCAAAAAGCACACGTTTAAGCTTCATTATCTGGCTAAGTATAAACCTCAGGGGGAGAAGCATTTTATTTTTGTTTGGCTCAGTCTATCAGTTAATGTTGAGCTAGCTGGCTTTCCAGAGTCCAGGCAAATAGCTGTTTGGCTGGTCACCACCAAGAATGTAATTCCCTAAGCACTGAAACAGAGCTCTGTATGTAAAGTATTGATCCCCTAGGAGAACTCTTCTCATTCCTCCTACACAGACACACTAGAGCAGGAACACTCCACTTTGCACCAAAAGCATCTCAGCTAGCAGTCTGTCTAGCTGGCATCAGTCCTGTAGCAAGAGGTACCACACACATACACACATTTAAGTTCCTTGGCAGGTCTGGATCCCGCCTTGGGAATTGGCATGAGATCAGTCTTAATGGTCAGGTCACTGTCCTTATGCAATTTGTAGGTGAGGAAGGGCAAGTGAAAGAGATCACTCAGACTGGTTTGGATTAGGGGAGTTTCAGTAAGGCCACCAGTAACCAGAGCTGGGCCGCCTGCTTGAGAAACAAACTCCTGTTCAGAAGAAGCTTCTCTTGCCGCCAGCCTGGCTGGAGATAGACTAATTCTGAAACAACTGACGCAGCTGGGAATTGAGCTGTGCAAAGCCACTCACTGGGAAGGGAAGCGTCTGCCCCACCCTCCCCCACCAAGCGCCCTGGATATTCTGCCCACATTCCTCTCTCCCGTGACGTCACCCCTAGTCCTGTCCTGGGGAGCCTGCAAAACCTCTCAAATTCAAACTGCTAGACGCACTGCTGCTGCTGCTGCCGCCACTGGACTGAAAGCGCGCGCCCTGGCTCCGCTGTTGCAACCGGGGAAGCTACCCAGTCCACAAGACCTCCCTATGCAATCACATCCCTGGTTCCCTGCAGCGCAGCTCCTTTTTGCTCCAATCCTCCTCTTCCTCTCTGGCTGTCAGCGGGTTTCTGCGTACCCGCCCCCCATCAAATTAAATCAAGCAACAAAAAGCAGAGCAGTCCCCTGCAAGCGGCATCTCCTTTTACTTTGCTCTCCCTCTTTTCTCTCTTCCCGAAGATGCTAAACTACTGGTGGACTGAAGAGGAGGGGAGTCCTATCTTCTGACGCGTGAGTACCCCCAACCCAGAGCTATCTTTGCCCTCCCATTCAATTCCCTCTGCCAGTCCCCTGACTCTTAATTTTCCCACCCCCCTTTTTTAATGCAGTTTAAAAATAAAAGTAAAGCAATTTCTGCTGCAAGCCCAAGACTGGCAATCTGCCTGAGATTTCTTCAAAATACCCCAGGGGAAGAGGAGATGGGCCGGATTTAGTAGGACAACTGGATTACTAATGACTCTGTGGCTGGCTGTGACCCACCGGGAAATCAGGTGCAAGCATGTGTGTTCCAGGACGTGTTGTGTGGGTGGGCTTGGGGGAGTGGGTAGAGAAAAAGAGTAGAAACTGCCTTGAAATACGCAATGATTTCATTCTTCCTTGCTACCCACCCCCTCACTCTCCCCCTCCCACCCGCCTCCTAGCTTTGCCATTTTAATGGAGCTTCCTTGTTTCTTTCTTCCCTGCATCCTGCTTTCTTCCCTTCCCTCACTCAAGGTTTGCCTGTAGGTACCTGAGCTGACATCGAAGGTGCCTAAAGATGCTGAGCAGCATTTGGTTCCTCAGTGTGTTAACCGTGGCCGGGATCTTACAGACAGAGAGCCGCAAAACTGCCAAAGACATCTGCAAGATCCGTTGCCTGTGCGAAGAGAAGGAAAATGTACTGAATATTAACTGTGAAAACAAAGGATTTACAACTGTCAGCTTGCTCCAACCCCCCCAGTATCGCATCTATCAGCTGTTTCTCAACGGAAACCTCTTGACCAGACTGTATCCAAACGAATTTGTCAATTACTCAAATGCAGTGACTCTTCATCTAGGTAACAATGGGTTGCAGGAGATCCGATCTGGGGCATTTAGCGGTCTGAAGACTCTGAAGAGACTGCACCTCAATAACAACAAACTGGAGATATTGAGAGAGGACACTTTTTTAGGCCTAGAGAGCCTGGAGTACCTCCAAGCTGATTACAATTACATCAGCACCATTGAGGCAGGGGCATTTAGCAAACTGAATAAGCTCAAAGTGCTCATCTTGAATGACAACCTTTTGCTGTCTCTGCCTAGTAATGTGTTTCGGTTTGTCCTGCTAACTCACTTAGACCTGAGGGGAAACAGGTTGAAAGTAATGCCTTTTGCTGGTGTCCTTGAACATATTGGAGGAATCATGGAAATTCAGCTGGAAGAAAACCCATGGAATTGCACCTGTGACCTACTTCCTCTCAAGGCATGGCTGGACACCATTACTGTTTTTGTGGGGGAGATTGTCTGTGAAACTCCTTTCAGGTTACATGGGAAAGATGTGACCCAACTGACCAGACAAGACCTCTGTCCCAGAAAAAGTGCAAGTGGTGATTCTAGTCAGAGGAGCAGCCATTCAGATACTCATGTCCAAAGGCTGTCCCCCACAGTGAATCCTGCTCTTAATCCAACTAAGGCCCCCAAAGCAAGCCGGCCACCCAAAATGAGAAATCGTCCAACTCCACGAGTGACTGTGTCAAAAGACCGGCAGAGCTTTGGCCCGATCATGGTGTACCAGACCAAGTCCCCTGTGGCCCTCACCTGTCCCAGCAGCTGTGTGTGTACCTCTCAGACCTCAGATAATGGTTTAAATGTTAACTGCCAAGAAAGGAAGTTCACTAACATCTCTGACCTGCACCCCAAACCTACTAGTCCAAAGAAACTCTACCTAACAGGCAACTATCTCCAAACAGTTTATAAGAATGACCTCTTAGAATACAGTTCACTGGATTTATTGCATTTAGGAAACAACAGAATTGCAGTCATTCAGGAAGGTGCCTTTACAAACCTGACCAGTTTACGCAGACTTTATCTAAATGGCAATTACCTTGAAGTGCTGTATCCTTCTATGTTTGATGGACTTCAGAGCTTGCAGTATCTCTATTTAGAGTATAATGTCATTAAGGAGATTAAGCCACTGACCTTTGATGCTTTAATTAACCTCCAGCTCCTGTTTCTGAATAACAACCTGCTGCGGTCCTTACCTGATAATATATTTGGGGGCACAGCCCTCACCAGGCTGAATCTGAGAAACAATCATTTTTCACATCTGCCTGTGAAAGGGGTTCTGGATCAGCTTCCTGCTTTTGTTCAGATAGATCTTCAAGAGAACCCATGGGACTGTACCTGTGACATCATGGGGCTAAAGGACTGGACTGAACATGCCAATTCTCCTGTCATCATCAATGAGGTGACTTGTGAATCTCCCGCTAAGCATGCAGGGGAGATACTGAAATTCCTGGGAAGGGAGGCTATTTGTCCAGATAATCCTAACTTGTCTGATGGGACTATTTTATCAATGAATCACAACACAGACACACCTAGGTCACTTAGTGTGTCTCCTAGTTCTTACCCTGAACTACACACTGAAGTTCCACTTTCTGTCTTAATTTTAGGATTGCTTGTTGTTTTTATCCTGTCTGTCTGTTTTGGGGCGGGGTTATTCGTCTTTGTTCTGAAACGTCGAAAGGGAGTGCCAACTGTTCCCAGGAGTGCCAACAATTTAGATGTAAGTTCTTTCCAGTTACAATATGGGTCTTACAATACCGAAACAAATGATAAAGCTGATGGTCATGTCTATAATTACATCCCCCCACCTGTGGGTCAGATGTGCCAAAACCCCATCTACATGCAAAAAGAAGGAGACCCAGTAGCCTATTACAGAAACCTGCAGGACTTCAGCTATAGCAACCTGGAGGAGAAAAAAGAAGAGCCAGCAACACTTGCTTACACAATAAGTGCCACTGAGTTGCTAGAAAAGCAGGCCACACCAAGAGAGTCTGAGCTGCTGTATCAGAATATTGCTGAGCGAGTTAAGGAACTCCCCAGTGCAGGCCTAGTCCACTATAACTTTTGTACCTTACCTAAAAGGCAGTTTGCCCCTTCATATGAATCTCGACGCCAAAATCAAGACAGAATCAATAAAACCGTTTTATATGGGACTCCCAGAAAATGCTTTGTGGGGCAGTCAAAGCCAGACCACCCTTTACTGCAAGCTAAGCCACAATCAGAACCAGACTACCTCGAAGTTCTGGAAAAGCAAACTGCAATCAGTCAGCTGTGAAGGGAAATCATTTACTACCCTATAGCATCAAAGGATGCTCTCCAAACTGTTGGAAGCACTGCATTTGCTTTTGTTGTGTCCTCCCTTCCCCAGTGCTAATGGGAGACTGAAAGTGGTTGGGAAAAGGGATGAAGCAATGATATTTCTTTAAATTATTTTTCTCTTGATCTCCCACCTCCACCCACACTTCTTAGGAACCACCAGTGAACATGAATGTTTCTACATTGCATTTTTTCATGTATATTATTTAGGTTTTGTTTCTGTTTTCTTTCTTTTCTTTTTCCCTGTGTGGGAGTAGAAAGAAACGGTAGTGAATGAAGGAATAGTAAGTAAAGTTTTCAAATGAGAATATTTTGTAGAAGATCTCCAAAGATCTTTTGGGACTACAACTTCTTTTGTAAATAATGATCTACGTTATTGTCATCTTCAGTTACCAAGTATAGGCCTGGGCATCGCTACTTTGTGTTAAAGTGCCTTTGCACTTAAGTATATTACTTAAATATTGCTTTTAGCTTTGAAAATTAAAAGTATTTTAATGTGTTGTATTTTTAAAATCAAAATCAATGTAAAATAGATCTATGTGTCAGCTATATTAAGCCAACGTACAGTTTGCTTGAGTTATAGAAACCAGCCTGTCATCAGACGATTCTAGCTTAGGACATTATAGACTTAAATGTAAAATATTTCCTTTCTTCTGGGTTTGTTATAAGTGATTTTATTTAAGTCAAGAAAGGGGATTTAACAGTGGACTAGAGGTAATAAGCCACCTCTGTCGGGATTAGCAATTCATTAATAAAATATATTTAACCCAATATCAGAGTGAATTGAACAATTAATGCCCTTCCATAAATCATTATTTTACACTAACATGATCAATGTTTTAGATTATTTTCCTAATTAAAAGTACATTACACAATTGTACAATTGTAGTATATTTTTTCTGCATCAAATTAGATATTTTTATATATTTAAAGGAAAATCTGTATTTCTAACTTTTTAATTGAAATTAATATTTTTTCTGCCTATTGCAACATTTTCTATAAACACATACCAGTAGAGGCCGCCACACACCTCATTTAACCAAGACACAAGAGCCATTAAATACCTTGAAGGAAGACTTCAAAGGTAAGATGAAAACTTCCCACATAACTTCTCTGCAAATTCAAGACAGCAGAGATAAAATTGCATATGTTACATTTTATTTCTTTGAGGATCAAAAATTAGACACAAAATTCTTTTCCATTTTCGCATATTCTGACAAAGCTAGATTTTCCTCTTGACTTTAATTGAAGTGTTAATGAGGTGCTATCAAATCATGTACTATTTGCATCTCCAAATCCATTAATAGTTACCTAATCCACAGTTGTAAGCGTCTTTTTTCCTTCTGCCTTTTTTGGGCATGCTTTACTTGAAAATTTTCTTGAGCATTTTGGTTTTAGCAGTCAATTATTTTAACTAACCAACTCTATATAACATTTATGAAGTCTTATTAGACTGTAAGTAATTTTTAGATGCAAACATTATTGTATGATTTAAACAAACAGCCTTTCTTTACAACAAAAAATAGTTTTGTTTTGTCTATTGTAAATCCTTATGCAACTGGGATGGTGATCTGCATATAAAGTAGTCCAGCTTTTCAATTCCTTATTAAAGCAAGTGATGGCGTCTGAAAGAAGCACACTGTTTCCTTTTCATAAATAGGTTACTGCACATAATAATCCTTTATTATCATGTGGAGACTGAAGTGGATCCTGATAACTTACTTTTAAAGCCTTAAAATGACTAATAGTACATTACTACTATTAACAAATCATGTTACAGGCTTTCAATTAGAAATTACTTAAATCCAAATCATTTGGATTAATAATTAATGGTGCAAAATGGACTTTTTAAATAACAGAAGATAATTGTGTCCATATATAAAAGTAAAGGACACTGACTTGTATGTTCACTGTTTGCTTAAAAGTCAAAATTGCCATTTAAATCCATTAACTCACAATTGAAAATGATGGGTCAATGTGATCTATACATATGCTGATAAAGACATTTTCCATTTCATACCATAGGAGCTAGAGTGCTGAATTAGTTGGACATGGAGATAGCTCTGGAAACCACCTCATCTTTGAGTGACTTTATATATATATATATATATATATATATATATATATATATATATATATAAAATAGAAGTTTTAAAAGTTGCTTAATGAAATAAACTTTACTTCTCATTCATTTTCATGATTTTTAAAGAGGCCTCTTGGAAGAACTCAAATCCACAAACTCTTTAGCTCAATAATCACTATTTACTTCAATATTTTCATGCTTCTAGATTTTTTTCTTTATTTATATTGATTTTTAAACTCAAGTCTTTCAGGTGTGATCCAAATGGTTTCATTTAAAAGTATAATAGCACACCTTGTGTTTTAATCTTTACTGTCAAATACAAGCATAAGCACTTCAAGTTTAATTAACTTATTGGCATTCCTACTGGTTATATTTTGATTTTCTTTATAAGCTCAAGCACTTTCAAACCAATTTTACTTTAAGATTTTTATTTTTAATTGCTCCAGCTTGATTGTTTTATTTCCCTTCCTATTTTACAAGCATCTTGTAATGAGTGTGAGCCTAGCAGGAATGGTTCCAGACAAGGTAATAACATTCCTAGGACCCTGCCTGGAACAGAACTACATGCCTGGCCCTACAAATGCCAAATAGCAATTACTCAAGATTTTAGTGCTTAATTAATTGCTTTCATGGATTCTGCATATACCAGTGAGTAAATTTGTACAAAATTCTCAAAAATACTCTTCTTCAACCTTGACACCATTGCCAAGAATGTTTGGTATGGATTTAGCCCAACCTGTGTGCCTTCTTTCCTCAGGCATTTGGTGAGTAAGAAAAAGACTCTTCAATGTCCTCTTTGTCCTCTGATTTATAAGGTGACTTAATTTTTCTAAATAATTCTGTATCATAAAGGGCTCAATATTTTACAGATTTTTAAAATATATGTAATGAATCAGAGATATTCTGCCATTTCTCAAACCCTGAAAATTTTATGATAGTACACATTCCAGAAGCATACTAGATTGAATGCTAGAGTGAACAATTCCTTCCAGATGGTTCTCTTACTCAATTTGTTTCATCATTCATTCATTCATTCATTCATTCATTCATTCATTCAGGCACTCATCATCTTGAGTACTCTCTTCCCTGGTGCCTGGATCTAATGTGTGCTGAGGGGCCATAGATATATATTAGATAGGATCTCTAAATGTCTCACTCCAAGTCTTCACTCCTACTCCCACTGTTACTAAACACCCTTCTCCCCACAGATCTCCCAAATTTGGCAAGGAGCTTAATACACAATAAAAGAGAGCTTTATTTTATTGAAAACCAACCCCAGGTAAGAAGTGGGGACAGTAATGCAATGCAGAAGGTTTAGTTTGTAAATTCTCTGGAGTAAAATATTGGTCTGATAAATCATAAATAGACTGGTTACAATGTAAGTGCTATTAACACATCTTTCAAATTATGTACTTAAAAGGGGAAAAATCCCACTAATATAAAATAAATCACAGCAGATTTAGGCCCAATGTTATGGCCTGATGATAGCTATATATTTGTGCTATCTACATCAACTTTGTAAAGTTGAATACCAAAATTGTAAATATAAAAAACACTGATATACTTCAATTTTATAGAACATTCATGTTTTACAGGCAATATTTATTTTCTATTTTAGTGGTTTAAAGGGTAGTCTTTCAGCTCACATGCCTTTTACCAACACAATGATAAGAGAATTATGTAAGAGAGATTGAAGTACTTTGTATAGGTCTACTTTGCTCCTTATAATGGTTGTGTAAAAAGTAGTGTGTAAATTGAAGTTTTATAAACCAAATTGTATTTTAAGTGCATCAAGGGAGCCGCCATTTAAATAAAATGTGGGAATCCTCTTATGAGGCAAAAAAAGTTTTATAATGCAAACAACCACTCTGTTTTGTATGTTTGGATTTTCAATATCAATTTTGCTTAAAACCAAGCTCACAAGCATAATAAGAGTATGTTTTGTCACTGTTACTTGTGCTATCCATTTCTTGGTTGCTAAGGGCTTATACTTGAAAGTCTGATGCAGTTTAATGTTAACTGAGCTATCTACAATTTTATGATGGCACAATAGCATTCCTGAACATCTGGACTAGCAAGCCCATTTCAATTGAATTGGACACAGGACCCTTGCTCAGCAGCATTTCCCCTCCCAAGACCTTGTTTCCTTAGAGGGTAGATTGACTCTTGTATTCACATCCTATAAAGTGGGTAGAGATACAGGTTTTATAAAAAATGTTACTATGTAAACATACTGAAATGCATGTGTGTTAGACATTTTTAGCAGTATTTTAGCTTGACAGTATCTGTACAAATTCTGTTAGACTTAGTTGCAAATAATTGTCCTCAAGTTACTGTAATAAATGGCAAATGAAACAATTTATTATGTAAATAGACTCTTGTGCCAAATAGTGACATTGTTTAAGAAAATAAATGACATATTTTGGGCTGTTAATAGGCAAAATGAAATACTAAAAGTGTGATCAAAAGATATTGTATTTTATTGGATAAGCTAGATAAGCTGTTTAGTTATTTTATGCTGTAGTTAGCTTTCAGTTAATAAATAAATATTCACTATTCACTAAAAACACACATTTTGGATTAGTTAGAAAATTTTTGAAGTCTTTTTTCTTTTTCTTCATTTTCTTTCCTTTTTTTTTTTTTTTTTTGAGACAAGGTCCTGGTTGTCCTGGAACTTGCTTTTAGACATAGCTGGCCTCAAATTCACAGAGATCTGCCTGCCTCTTCCTCCTGAGTGCTGGAATTAAAGGCTTGTACCACCACACCCAGCCCTAGTTTTTTGGAATCTTGAGAAGAGTTAATGACAAATTTGAGAGCTGTCCTCTTTGCCTTGGTATATGCTGTCCCAGTGCTGGAAAATGAACATTTTTATTCTTTAAGTGATTATGTGTTTCATTTTTGATATAAAATAATATTTAGAAAATATTAATATTTCTCCATGAGTATTTGTTAGTATCATACTTAAAAAGTAAAAGCAAACAATAATAACAAAACAATTCAGATACACGTCTCTTGAGGAGCTTAAACAATATTTACTGATTTTCCAGTCCCCGTATCCAACACATACACTTCTACATTGAAATCTATTTTTCCGCTGTATTTTTTCTAATGCTATACATGAAAGTATATTTTTTACATAAAGTAAAAGAATGAGTGACATACACATAGAAATGCTATTAATTGTATTCCTTAAAATGAGATGAAGAGAAATGAGGAGATAGGAAGAGAGATATTAATTTGTTCCTGTGATTATGGTGCTATTTTGAAAGTGGCTACCTTGGCTAAAGTCTCAGCATATCTTCCATATATTCTTCATCAACAACTGTGTAAAAGCCAAGGATTTGAGAATGTTGTGCTGGGTATGAAGACTTAAAGACAGATTAATTACCTTCTGTTTAAGTTTTTAATATATGTACAATATATCCTGAGTATTCATATACCATTTACAGGGTAGCTGAAACAATTGAAACATTCACATTTGAAAGTGTTTTGTTAAAGGATGAAAATTGGTGTTAGCACAGATTATCCAGTCACTGGTAAATATCAGGAAAATCATGTAAGTATCCATTAACAAGTCCATATGTGACAGTTGAAACAGGAATAAGGTCATCAAGATAGATTTAGTTATTTCTGAATCTGGGCTGAAAGTGCATTTGATTTATGTTTCCCTGGGAAACAGCTCTGTAAACAGTTCACATCATTTTTATTAATTTCATGTTAAATATTATTTTACATTTACAATAACATTTGACATATAAAGCAACTTCGTCTGGTTATCTGTCAGAATTATTATCTGGAATTTTGGGACATTTTGTTCATGACAAAATGTTGAAAAAAACTAGTAATCTAAGGTAGCTTCTAGCTCACAAACTGACTACCAGACAGGAAGCATTAGATAAATGAATTCTTAATGAATTCCCTCTGAAGTCAAGCCTCTTTTCCTTTTATATTGTTATCACTTAAGGATAAAAATTGCTTTATTGAATGGTTGACATGCTGCTTCTCATATGAAGACTGAAGAAAAGGTTGACACTCAAAGAATCAAATTTGATAGTTTAGTAACAATGGATGATTGGCTGTTTTAGGAACTCTTAGATATTTAGTTGTAACATGTTTACAGAGTATAAGTAAAACACACACATACACATACACACACTCCACATGAGTATAGAAGAATAGTTACGCAAATAGGAAGCAAAAATTATCAAACATTTACATAAAGGGAGGTCCCAGTTTTAGTGATGTATGGTTTTGTCCACTGAATTCAGTGATACCAATCTAGAGTTCAAAGTAGCTTTAATGATCATGGGGCTGCTCTGTTACTGGCTGTTGGAAATGAGGGATTATGAGTTGAGTAAAAATCCACTCTACACGATTGAATGATAAAGTTTTCCAAAGTTTGACTGACTAGATTCTTAAGTCTTCCAGATAGGCAAGGGACTATTTGGAGTCAAGCCCGTATCAAATACCAATTCTTTCAGAATAAGGTGGTTTCACAAAATGTTATTTATATAGAATAAGAACCTACAGGTTGTATTTCCCAGAGATGATTCCTATGATTTGACATCCTGATGTAAGACGAATTGCTAAACGGTCTTATTAATAAAAAACCCAGAGCCAGATATTGGGGTGAAACTGAGACATCAGAGGAACAGAACAAGCCACAGCCAACCTCATCTTACCAACTCCTCAGCATCCAGAGGGAGCTACTTCCTGTATACTCACGCCTATATACCTTTCTGTGCCCTGACATCTTACTTCCTCTCTCTTCCCAGCTACATCACTTCCTCTTTCTGCCTAGTTGTATCACTTCCTGTCTGTTTGTTCAGACCTCCAGACCTCTATGGTTAACTAGCACTGGGATTAAAGGCGTGTGCCATCACGCCTGGCTCTGTTCCCAGTGTGGCCTTGAACTCACGGATGGATCTCTGTCTCTCAAATGCTAGGATTAAAGGCATGTGCTACCACTGCCTCTCTACATTTAATATAGTGCCTGGCTTTTTCCTCTGATCCTCAGATAAGCTTTATTAAGGTACACAAATAAAATATCACCACATCCTAATCTTAAAAAGACCATAAAGTTGCCAGGACAAATCATAGTTCTCATTGGATCTCAACTTTCCTATCAGAAGAGTAATGGATTGGACGAATTTAATAAATATCTTATAGTTTGGTATTTTATGATCTAGGCCACCAGAAAATGTTTGGTACATTTGAAATAAGGAATGGCATTCAGACAATTATTATTAAAATCTCTTACCTTACTTTTTTCTTCAGTACTCCATTTTGGATATAATCCTAATCTTATTTTGTCTCTTCAGGACTCAAATGCATAATTTATATTGAATTATTCTCCCTAAATTTTATTTAAAAAGGCTTAAATGCTTTTTAAAACTTCTTTATACATCATGTCTTACCATTTATTTGGGGGTTGGGTATTATGAGTTTTCCACATACCTATTTTTTCAAGGGGAATATCTTTTCTGTTGAATAATTTTAGCTATTCTGTGTGGTGACAAAGCAAATTAAAATTTGAATCTTTCTAGGAAGACCATATATCACATATAAGGGAAAACAGTATTTTATCCACTGAGTTGTTCGTCATCTCACACTTTTAGTCAACACTGACAAATTTCTTATCATGAACGAAACTGATGGACCTTTGGATAAATCAGTTGAACTTGAGAAATTCAATGATTCATTCCAGTGAGCAAAGCATTTTAGATGAGAAGTGGTATGGGGCTTATTCTTGGTCATAAATTTCAGTCATAGTTTTAATGCTAGGCCAGTGTGTGCCTATCTTGCCAAATAGATTTTAATGGAAACAAAGAAAAAAACACCTCAACTTTGTAACGTTCTGCTGTCATATGTTTTGCAAGAGTGGAAAAGGAAAAAGAAAACAAAATCCTTTCAGAAAGTTCTACTTTCCAGAGGTGTTTGTGGATCTGATTAAAAACATTAGTTAATCAAAGAAAAATCCAACAATACTTGGCTCAAAATTTCCTTCTGCTAAAGAATGTTAATAAAAGGAAGTAAAGTTTCTTTGTCCCCTCCAAATTAAACCTACACAATAAAATGAAAAGGATGCAATTTAGATATTAACTATTTAATCTCAGTATGATTACATTTAAAATATCTAACTTGAACATTTACAACCATTATTTTAAAATTGTATTATTTAGATTTTGTTTTTAGGAAGTACAAACATGAAATATGAAGATTTAAGATGAGTTAATAATTCTTCTTCTCTTTACAGATTAAGGTGGGGCAAAACCTTGCCTATCTTTTTCTTCCTGTCAGATTTCCTGAGTTTCTCACCAGAAGAAACTTACCAGAGTATAAAAATAATTTATAATACAGTCACAATTTTCTCTTGTCACTTGTGCAAGAGAAACCTTTTGGATCCCTGGCCCGGAGACAAGTATTTTCAATATTTTAAAACAAAATTCTGTCTTGATTTCTCTTTTAAATCATTCTGATTCCTTCTTACGCTCTGACTGAGAAGAATGTGATGACAGTAAGAGGTCCATTCGGCCTCCTATTCTTATACCCTCCCCAATAATAATAAGATTAAGCCATTTAAAATTACTCATTAGGCAAAACTGGAATGTATTTTAATTCATTAAGGCATTAAATTATTCTCAAGGTTGAAACATTACATTTAATAGGAAATTATTTTCAACAAATATCACACCTTTTCTATAATACAAAAAAATTAAAAATGCTCTAAGAATTCTAATTCTCCTTTAATCTTTAATAAACTTTAAAGATTCTCTTTCACATATGCTCATTGCAGCTCTTAAATAGTCGAACTGGATAAATTCATTTACATGAAGAGTATATGTAATTGCTGGTAGCCTTTATGTGGTACCAGATTTTCTCTAAAAATATGATTTATGGAGCACTTACTGTGTGCTGAACACTCAAAGAAATGCTGGTGCACATCTCAAACAAATCCAAAGGTGTTTCTGAAGGCAAAGTGTATACACTGGGACAAAAGATGCTGGAGCTAATGGAAAATTCACAAGCGACCAAATCTGCTTTAAGGCCACCAAGATATCAGGAAAAAAAAACAAGATACATGTTTGAAATAAGACTTAATGCTTACCATCAGGGAATTTATAACAAAATAGGACAGGTGATTTACGTATCTTCAAAAAGAATATAAGAGGTTAGGATCAAAACAGAAAAAGATTAATAAGGACTGGACTAGTATTTTTTTTTTTGAGAATGCTTTTGGAACAGAGGGACACTAAAATGAGTTTAAAGTTTAAAAGGCTTGGAGAATTATGAAGTTCAAAATGAAGACAGCAGTGAGCATATATCAAAAAGTGAAGATAATGGTAAGAAAGGCCTAATTTATCTTTTGATGGTTCTGAAAGGAAGAGGAGATTTGAACTCAATTCCATAAATCATGGAAAGTGTGTTAAATAAAAACAAAGGTTATGGATTGATTAATATTTTCATGAGGCCTGATAAAGTATTTCATGTACATTTCTAAAATTAACTTTCATAATTACTGAATAAGATTTCTGGCATTCTAGCACTGACCACAGTGACCTAATGAGTATGGAAAAAGGCCAACTAGTTGAGAGTCAGCACAAGGATGATATATGTTAAAGAATACTCACTGAAGAGGCAGCACACAGAAATTTAAAATTCAGCTCTGTAACTCACCAGTTCTGTGTTCTTGAACAAGTCACTTAGCCTCTCTGGACCCAATTTTCTTCATCTGAAACAAGTGACAATGATCATCTTCACCTTAGAGAATAGTTATATGGATCATTAAGTTACTATTTGAAAAATAAAATATTTATTATACAAAATTAAATGAGACAAAAGTGTCACTTGAAACCATTTCTAATTATATTTCAACTCTTGTCTTTTCTAATCTTCTACCGTGTCTTACTGCTTTAATGGAGAATTAGTGAATCATCTGAAGGAAAAGAGTGAGCTACATATTTGAGTAGAGAGGATACTGTGGGCTAAGAATTGTTGTGACCACTTAGAACTAAGGGAGTGAGTCTCTGCAACTAGCTTCTAGAAAGAAGGTGAAGGTGAGAGATCCTACTTGTATATTCAGCCATTGGCTGGGCTCTCTACAAACTGAGCATACAGATTTATCTTTAAGAGAGCCATATTTAGTAACACATTCATCAGTTATCATCAGAACATCTTTAGTATGATAATATTCAGACTCCAAAGGAAAGGCATAAGATAATATGTCTAAAGAGAAGTTTGTAGCACTTTAGCTCTGAGAATAGTAATCTAAGGCCATCTGGAGCAGAATTACAGGCTTCTCTGATACTCTCAAAGGCCAGCTGGATCTGAGATGGTTTAATACTGACTTCCTTAATATGCAACTTCTACAACCACATACAAGGGCTCAAATTTAGATGTTTCCTGCACCTAGTTTAATGTCCTGCTACCCTGGTAGTCAGCAGAGATATGATCACTATTTTTATAAGACAGAAACTCAACATATAGCACTGGTTAGCATTGAACTTATGGCAATCCTCTTGACTCCGCTTTGCAAATGATGGGATTATAAGTATGTGCCACCTCTATGAATCATTTTTGAAGAAGGGATTCTGTTTTGTTTTTGTTTTCCATCTTGAACCAAGAATTCTAAGTTATATAACCCCTGCTGGTCCATGGCACCAATGACTCAACTGACCTGTAATACATCATTACCTAAGGCAGAACTATTTCTAATAGTTCAACTATTTCATGACTACCCTGCAACCCTTACTTATGTGACTACCTGTGTCTTACTACATTGTCCTCTCCTATGAGATATTGAAGAAAATGGAATTGTGGATGCTTTGGCTTTTAGGCAGTTTTAATTTACATTTTATACAGCCTTTTCAGGAATTCAGAGTGTGTATACATAAGGAAAACCAAAGTCTCCAGTGCTAAAGCTGTGAGAGTCAGAAAGGTGACACATGTCTATTTGGTTCATAGCCTGTTGTTATCTCCACTGTATATTGCTGATGAAAGTAGTGAGGCACTTTTGCAGTGTGAGAAGAGTAATTGGGTTTCTGTGGGGTAGGGAGAAATGACTTGGAATGGCTTGAGCATATTTCTTAAGGGGACACTTGTGGACTTAAAACAAAACAAAACAAACTGTCTACTATCCCTGCTCCCTAAGAATAACATCAAGCTATTTCACTCACAAGTACTTCCTTAAAAAGAAAGGAAAAAGGGGTAATATTTTTTACATTAATATTATGAATAAAGAGAAACCTTTTAAAAAGAAGGGAGCTTAGAAAAGTTGACACAGTAATTTAGAGCAGGGGTGGAAATGATGAAATTTTGATTCACAAGATTAGTATATTTCGATTACATTCTATTGCATAATTGTAAATGAAATTATTTCAAAAAGCCTTTGAGAATTTCTATTAAATGGCACCTAGATAAGCTTTCACAGTTATTTATAGCAAAGCTCCTTAAATAGTAAATTAGAAAGGTCACATCATGACACTTTGTACAAGCAAAAACTCCCCTGACACCCATGCAGAGATTTTGATCGAGCATGTGTCAGCCGTATAGAAGGAGTTCATTGTCAAACATCATAGCTGCCTTTGAAGCCCAGAGCATTCAGTACCTAGAATCCCTAGACTATATCAGTCTTTTTTTTATATCTGACCCACTGACTAAAGGCCTCACTCAGAATGCAAACAAATGAATTATACTGAGAACATTGTTTTTATTGGTATATTTGGTCTTTTGGATCTAAAAACACATCAGTTATTGAAGGTCTATGAAAGCACTGGTGGGACCTAAAAGTTTAGGCTTTCTTTGGCTCAACACCAGGGCTTATGTTCATATTTTAAAATAAAAATACGTAGCACACTGCCTACTGATCATTTAACCTAATAAAATCCCAAAAATGCCAAGAAGTGCAAAAGCTCTAAACCTATGGGAGAAGAGGACCCTGACACTCACTGGGCTGGCTGCTTTGTTCCCTGAAGCAGGAAAGGGGTGGGGAGTTGAACACCAGATTTCTCATTCAGTTTGAAAACTGGTCAGATGGCTATAGATTTAGAAGCCCTTGTTCAATAACAATTAAATGATGCTGAATCACAATAGAGAGCCACTTTATGAATTGAAAATTTGTAGCATTACTTTTTTGTACCATGTTAATTTATTGTAATAATTCTAATATTATTGAACTGTATTTAATAGACAATCAAACCTAGTGATTTTAGACATAAAATTTACAAGCTTTAAATAATGACAGGCCTCAGGGACAATCCTTTTTATAGTCAAAGAATTTTTATACTTTTAGTTATCCCAAGGACTGGTAGATTAAAATTTGTACATATATCTTGATAGAGGGAGCCATTACGGGGTTAGGGAGAAACCTGGACCTAGGGAAATTCCCAGGAATTCACAAGGATGATCCCAGATTAGACTACTAGCAATAGTGAAAAGGGTACCTGAACTGGCCTTCCCTTGTAATCAGATTGGTGATTACCCTAATAGTCATTGTAGAACCTTCATCCAGTAACTAGTGGAAGCAGATGCAGAGATCCACATCCATGTACCAGACCAAACTCCTGGAGTTCAGTTGAAGAGAGGGAAGAGGGATTATACGAGCAAGGAGCATCAAGATCATGATGGTGAAATCTATAGAAACAACTGAACCAAGCTCGTAGGAACTCACGAACTTTAGACCAACAGTGGTAGAACCTGCATGGGACCAGACTAGGCCCTCAGCATACCGGAGGGGCCCCTGGCAGTGGGATCAGGAGCTATCCCTGGTGCATGAACTGGCTTTTTAGAGCCCATTACCTATGGTGAGATGCCTTGTTCAGCCGGGGGGTGGGGGGGGGGGGGTTGGTCCTGCCTCAACTAAATGTACCAGGCTTTGTTAACTCCCCATGGAGTTACTGTTTTGGAGGAGTGTGGGGGGTTGGGAGTAAGGGAAAAGGGAGGAACTTGAGGAGGGATGGAAGGGCAACTGTGGTTGGTATGTAAAATGAATAAAACATTTAAAAAAACCCAAAAAACAAAATACAAAAAAGAACGAACAAAACAAAAAAGAGAGTATGTCCTTAGATCAGAACTGTATAGTATAACATACTCTGTGATATTTATATATATATATATATATATATATATATATATATACTTTTCATATATATATCTTTGATATGAGTATATTTATAAATATATACATGTATAAATTTTTTATATCTTACATATTTTTCGCACACAAATACACAATACATGTATTATATCTTTGACTCATTCATTTTCTTGATTTGTTTTATCCTTGAATTCCCTTTTTCTTTCAGAATCCCACACTTCCACTAAGAACAGAGGTATTATTTCTGCTATCTCTGGTCCCCAAGTAGGAAAGATACTTCCTATTTGCTCTCCTATATGACAGTATGTCCTTGGATCAGCAAACAGAGACCATTACAGAAGACCACAACTGGACAAAATACAGAGAACAATGGATCATAGGATGCCCAGCTCCAGTGAATAAATCTGGAGCATAGCTCCTTCATCTATGGCTCAAGGAACATCCCTGAAAATGAGGATGAATGAGTGTTAAGAGCCAGAATTTTGGGACATTTTCTGTGAAAGTCTCTCATAGAAATAAATGCATAGGGTCTGGAGAAATAGCTCAGTGGTTAACAACAATGTCTGCACTTCCAGAGGACTTGGATTCAAGTCCCAGCACCAATGGAAGTTTAAAACAATCAGTAACTCCAGTTCCAGAGGTTCTGACATGGTCTTCTGGCCTCTGCAGGGCATCAGAAATATGTTTGGTGCATAAACATACATGCATAGAAAATGTCCAAACCTATAAGGTAAAAAAAAAATGAATAAAAAAATGGACATAAGCAAGACTAGAACAATGAAAATAACACCATGCTAACACATAATGGGAAAAAAACAACTGCACAAGGTCCCATCCCAAGAGAGAGTACAGAAGGCAAATAATGACAAAAAACAAGGATAAAGAAAACAATACATAAGGCATAGAAGCAAAAAAAATGAAAAATCATATCAAACAAATAAAAATAACAGTAAATAGGTATGTATTAAACTCAATCCTTTGAAAATAGGGGTTCTGTGAGTTCAAGGCCAGCCTGGTCTACAAAGTGAGTTCCAGGACAGCTAGGGCTGTTTCACAGAGAAACCCTGTCTCAAAAAACAAACCAGAAAATAGAACTTTCAGGCGTGTGTGTGTGTGTGTGTGTGTGTGTGTGTGTGTGTGTGTGTGTGTAGTAGAAATCTTAGATGGTCTTATTAATAAGAACGTACCTGGGGCCAGTTATTGGGGTGAATGCTGGAAGGTCAGAGAGACAGAAGAAGCCACAGCTAACCTCACCTGGCCACCTTCTCAGCTGATTTTGTTTCCTCAGACTGGAAACCTCTGAGTCCTCATACCCGAATGGCTCTCAGCTGAACTGTGCTGCTAGAAGCCTGAAAGCTTAACCAGCCAAATGCTTCTAGTTTCTGGTATTCACGCCTTATATATCTTTCCTTTCTACCATCACTCCCTGGGATTAAAGGCTCACTTTCTGGGATTAAAGGCGTGAGTCACCATGCTTGGCTGTATCCTTGAACAGATGGATTTCTGCCTCTGGAATGCTAGGATTAAAGGCGTGTGTTACCATTGCCTATCCTAAGTATCTGGTGGCTTTTCTGTTCTCTGACCCCAGATAAGTTTATTAGGGTACACAATATTTTGGGGAACACAATACCACCACATCTGTGTGCGCATTTTAATAATAATCCAGCTGTATTTTATTGAAAAACACATTTCCATGCCTGTAAGGCACTCTATGATTAAAACTTATGGGAAACAATGAGAAAATAATGAATGTTACAGTAAGAGAATTAGGAAAAAAAAATCAGGTGTGTTGACAGTGGCACAACGGAAAATTGAAAATGAAAGAACTAGAGTGTTTTTTAAATTTTTAATTAATTATTTTTAATTTATTATTTATTTATTATTTATTTTAATTTCAATTTTTAATTCTGATGAAGTAAACCAGCCAAAATGCTAAAGCATGTATAACTCTTTCTTATAATTTTTTTTGTTTAAAAAATTTTGTTTTCATTTTACATACTATAGCCAGTCTCCCTCCCTCCCTCCCCTTCTTCCACCCTCCACCTCCCCCATCACATCCCCCATTCACTCCTCAGAGGGATTAAGGCCTCCCTTGGGTAATCAACCAAGTCTGGCATACCAAGTTGAGACAAGGCCTAGCCCCTCCTGGCTGCATCAAGGCTAAGCAAGATATCCCACCATAGGGAATGGGCTCCAAAAAGCCAGTTCATGCACCTGGGATATGTCCTAATCCCACTACCTGGGGCCCCACAAACAGATCAAACCACACCACTATCACCCACATTCAGAGGACTAGGTTTGGTCCCACGCAGGTTCCCTAGGTGTCAGTCCAGAGTCCATGAGTTTACACTAGCTCGGGTCAGCTGTTTTTGTGGTTTTTCCCATCATGATCTTGACACCCCTCCCATCCCCCACTCCCCTATCCCACCCCCCAACACCACACCAGCCTTGCTCATATGATCCCTCCTTCCTCTCTTCAACTGCTCTCGAGGAGCTCAGCCCAGTCCTTGGCTGTTGATCACTGCATCTGCTTCCATCAGTTACTAGATGTAGGTTCTATGATGACAATGAGGGGAGTCACCAATCTGATAACAGGGGAAGGCCAGTTCAGGCACCCTCTCCACTATTGTTAGGAGTCTTAGCTGGTGTCATCCTTGTGGAATCCTGGGAATTTCCCTAACATCAGGTTTATCCCTTGCCCATAATTGCTCCCTCTATCAAGATATGTCTTTCATTGCTTTCCCTCTCTGTCCCTCCCTCAGCTCTACCATCCCCTTCCCTCTGTTGGCGCCCCCTTCCACAGTTTTCTCATGGAGATCTCTTCTGTTTCCCTTTTCTGGGGCTCTTCATGCATGTCCCTCCCTCTTAGGGTCCTCCTTTTTATCTAGCTTCTCTGGGGTTGTGGATTGTATCCTGTATAACCCTTTCTTAATCTATGGATATTATTTAAATATAAAACAATATTTTTATTTCATTTATTTAATTATTTATTTTTGCCTATGGTAAATACTAGCAAGACCAGATGGGGAAAAGATAATTAAAATATGGATTATCACTTTATTGTCCTTAGGGATAAAGAAAAGGCCTTTTCACTCATAGCTATTATACACAGTGACATCTTCTCAACATTTTCATTCATGTTTTCTGTAGTGTAACATTTGTCTTCCAAAGGTTTAAGTTAATGCCCACTATATGATATTTTCTCATTTATTATATTTTTTTTCACAAAGGCCTCTAGTAAACTTAAGAGGCCTCATTATATTATATGAAAATAAAGTGAATCCCAAATGTAAAAGAACTGTTTCGAATGCTGACTAAACTCTATAGCAGATTAAAATAATTAACTCATTAACTCATTCATTCATTTATGTAACAAACACTTATTAAACACTATGTGAAACTCTGACTCTAATCCTCACAGAGTTCAGACTCCAGTGGTGCAGAAAGTCATGCATGAAACAAATCTTAATGAAGAGCTGTAAATGTTATAAAAAGAAAGCTGTGCAGGGTTCACTGAAAATAGAAAAAAGGTGGTCACTAGTTGCATTGGATCTACCTAGGAAGATCTAGTAAAATGCATACAGTGCTAGACCTCGAAGTGTGAGTAGAATTGTATTAACTGTAAATGTTGGATAAAAGAATAGATTGAAAGCAATTTTGTAGGGCAGACTTGAAGTCAATAGTGGGCAAGAGGGCATCAAATGCCACACTAAGGAAACATGGTAGTGTAGCTTTAAAGAGGGTAATAACATGTTCAGGTTTATATCCAGAAATTGCATTTCCTTGCAATTGGTAGACTAAAATGGAGAGAAAATAGAGGTAAGAATAATCACTTAAAAGAAGAACTGGAACACTAAATTCAGGGATGGAAGTTCTGATGAGCAAGAGAGGCAAGGAATGAGAGAACCAATTACTGATTTTTGCAACATTAGAAAAGGGTAGTATTGGTGAAATTATTAAGGCCACTCCATGTAGTTAAAAGGAAGATTTATTTAGTGGGTAACTTACAAATGAAGGGATAGGTAGGTTGCGGGGTCTGGGGAAGGTGTATTGCAGTCCAGAGATGTTCTCTGGAGCTCTGCTCAGTCAACCTCCACTGTCCAGGGTCTCAGAACAGAGAGAGAGCTGGCCCATCCAGATCTCGGGTCTCCAGGGGCCTCCCTTGGCCCCGCCTTGTAGGCGTGACAATTGCCGAAGTCTCAATGGGGGTTGGAACTTCCAGATCAAAGCTGGAATGGCTACCCACTACAGGGTAGAGTCAAAATCCTTCTGGAACCTTGTATATGGTCATCATATAGGATATTCACATATATTTAACTGAATCTTTATGTAATTGATGAAAGCTTGTCAAGAAAAGTATTAACTAAATTGATAGCCTTATTTGTATGGAATTTCAAAGTACCAATGAGAAACAGATACTTTCTGTTCTTCATATACAGTGAAGGCTTTTTTTTTAGATAAAAATATTGCTTCAGAATGACTATATTAAGAATAGAAACAAAAGTGCTAATTAGGAAGTGTGCTAGCAGTTCTTCCACATCATAATTATTAGCTAATGTTCTGTCTTGTAATATGGACATGTACTTGGTAAGTATATGAAAATGTAAATCTTTATGGAATATGGAAAACATAAAACATGCAAATTTATTGTAAAACTTAGGTGATTTAGTGAGGATGAACAATATAGTTTGGATGTTAGTGATATATTACACCTATCAATTGTTAGTAAACATTTAAGTAGAGATTTATAATTTAGTTACAACTTACCTTTAATACTTTATTTTGTTAAAGATACATGTACATTTCATATTGAATTGAGTATTCCATAAGCCTCTGGGTCCATTATGCTTTACTAAATAATTTCTATAATGTATTCACTATATACACTATACCAATATCTAACTATCTATACTTTGGTAATCATGTGAATCCTGCATGCATGAGCCAGATGGGACTGTGATCCTTATGAAGGTTGGGGTTAAGGGAGGGGAGGGTGACCAGTGCCTAGGACTATGTTGTTCTCAGTTGGGTTTTCAATCACAGCTGCAGAGCTCCATAAGATGTCATAACCATCTGCTCATTTATTCAAATGGTATTTATTGGGTGCTTCATCTTTGGTGGGTATTATGCTTGACACTGGGCACATTGTGGTAAATAAAAAAAATGTTCTCTTAGAGCTTTCTGTCATCTAGTGAGAACATTAAGCACAATGTGTAGAATGTTAGGGTATGGTTAACTAGACACAGGAAGTTCCCAAGATGTAATGGGTACTTCAAATTTAAATATGGACATGTATGGGGTGTGCATGGGGTAGGGCAGAGAGTTGAAGACAAAGTCAGACAATGACAGAGATGGAGAAAGAAAATGAGAAAGAAGCAAAATATGTTGATCTAGTTTTTTTCCTAAATATTATCGCGTCCTCTTAGTCATCTATGAAAGGAAACAAATAATGAAGGAGCAGGGAAAAGAAATATAGAAGTCACACCTCTTTCTGGAAGCCTTCCTAATTTCTCCACACAGGAAGTGACTCAAATAATTACAGCTCTCAACTGTGGATGATTTCTTCCAATTTACGAGAATATTCTTTTCTGATCCTTAAAAATAAAGAAAATCTCACACAATAAAAGGTCACCTCCTACTTTTGGATAAACTCAAGAAAAATCTTTATTTGTTCTGCTTAAACACTAACAAAATAGATTCACCAGAATACTATGTAAAGACTAGGGTAGGGGTGGGTGGGATGATGACAGTAACCTGTTCAAACTTCCTTTTGTGTTATTATTTATGCTTCTTTTCCTTCACCTTTGCCTTCTCAGTAATCAGCCTCATCCTATATTGAGCCAGTAAGATGCTGATTACATACAAGTCACAGGGTAATTTACCCTTTTGACCTTCTTTGAGCTCTTATAACTCTCTCCACTGCTGGGAGGCCAGGGTTTTGGTCTTCCTTCAGCAACAAAGAGCTGTTGCTATAAGCTGCCTCACATAGCAGCAGAAAGGAAACAGTGAAAACTGTATATGAAGCAGGCTTGGGGAGAGTGACTGTGACCTTGATCTTTCTGTTCCCATTTTCCCAGTGATAGTTGCAGTAACCATGCCAAAAGCAACAATGATGACAAATTGGAACATAATTAACTTTTGAGTATAAAATTAGGAGGTAGAACCAGTTGATGGTGAAGGCTCCTTCCAGCTCTCACATACCAGGATTAAATATGTCTCAAACATAGTAAATTTAAAAGAAAGTTGAATAAGGTGATGAATTAGGCTGATGTATAAGAAGCACCCTGGTAGATACAACCACTCACAAATCACAAAGATGGAAGATCTTTTCCAAATTCACATTCTAACAAAGAAGGTTACTATGGTGATATTTTTCTTTTGTACCAAAATGTTAATTGTATGTTAATAAATAAAGTTGCCTGGGGGTCAGAGCTATTAGCAAGCCATAGGAAAGCAGGGCAGTGGTGGTATACGCTTGTGATCACAGCACTTGGTAGACAAAGCTAGGTAAGTCTCTGTGTGTTCAGGGATACAGTCAGCATTGGATACACATGCCTTTAATCTCAATACCAACCATAGAACACCTGGAGGTCTATACAAACAGGCCGTGATGAGGCAGTCCTGTGGTTGTGTTTACAACCAATGAGAAGGCAGAACAGAGACTATATAAAGACTTTAACACAGGAAGTAGCGGCTCCTTCGGAGAGGTAGGATCACTGCAGGAGGAAGGGTAAGGTTTTAGCTCTTAGCTCTGACCTCTTGGCTTTCTTCTTTGCATTGGTTCTGTGTTTCTTATTTATAAGACGGTTGGTTACATCTACATTTGGCGCCCAACGTGGGGCAGGAATTTCCACTTAAAACCTGAGAAAGCGTAAACAGAAGGTTGTAAAACAGAGCTAAAACACCTTTCTAGTTGTCTCTCTCAAGTTAGCCGCAGCCTGCAGGCTTGAGCTACTGTGTGGTGGGTTCCTGGCGTGCGTGTTTGACTTGCAGTATGGCGGGAATGAGGCATCTGCAAGTGGCACATTAAGCTGCAAGGTGGATTTAGCCTTCGCTAGTACAAAACAAAAAAAGAGGTTTCTGGGCTACATGCTGCTTTGATAGAAGCATAGACCCACAAAGGCTCCCAGAGCTGACGGTAAACGTATCACCGCCAGGTTGAAAAGCTGAGGTGGGCGGAGCCAGCAGCCACAACACCGTTTCAGTCTTAGAATGCTGCAGTTTTAAACAATTGATTCACAATAAAACAGATTCAGATGAAACAAGACTTTAAATGCTTTAAAATGTGTGTAAAAATGTACGTAGGCTTCAAAGAGAGATAAAAAGGAATATATACAGTTATATAAAGAAATAGATAGTTTTGAAAAATGAAGTCTTTAAAGAGACAGTAAAGGTAGTATAAAATATAAGCCACGTAAAGATGGATATCACACAGAGAATCTGCATTGTGTTGTCTTTGGGATTCTTAACTGCAGAGAGATATTTGATTGTAAAGGAAGCTGAGTTAAACCAATATGTATATTTTAAAGATACCTTGACTTCAAAATTTGGATGTAAAGATATGTTGCTTTGGAAAGGAAGCTCTGATTTTGTTTCCACAGAAAGCCAGAGGCTATGGATTTGTTCTAGATTAAGATACATCAGATTTGACCAGCCAAGACCACCTGAAGGTCTTCGATGACACCATGGCCCAGATGATCCAACATCCAGAACCGTTTCAAGGCAACTGGCTCAGACGATACACCCTCATGGACTACTCCAAGATCCTAAAATTTTCTTTGTGACCCCGTAAGATACAGCGCCCCCCTCCAGCAGGAAGCAGTAAGAGAAGCTACGCCCAAATTCCCAAATTATATGTAATTTACTTTAAGGTTAAAACCTTCCTTTTTGAAAAAAAAAAAAAAGGGGGGAAGTGCTGTGGGATGTTCTGTATGTCAAATGTGTTGCCAATAAAACACTGATTGGCCAGTGGCTAGGCAGGAAGTATAGGCGGGACTAACAGAGAGAATAAAAAGAGAAGGAAGGTGGAAGGAGAAGCTGCCAGACGCTGCCAGCCACCGCCAGGACAAGCAGCATGTAAAGATGCCGGTAAGCCATGAGCCACGTGGCAAGGTATAGGTTTATGGAAATGGATTAATTTAAGATATAAGGACAGTCAGCAAGAAGCCTGCCACGGCCATACAGTTTGAAAGCAATATAAGTCTCTGTGCTTTCTTGGTTGGGTCTGAGCGGCTGTGGGACTGGCAGGTGAAAGAGATTTATCCTGACTGTGGGCCAGGCAGGAAAACACTAGCTACAGGTTACACCTAAGTTATGTTAAATAAAAATGAAAAGCCCATCTACAGTATTAGCCAAAATGGGGAGTGTTTTGTTCTCCAGGAGAAGGTTAGAAGACAGGCAAACTACTTTTGCATTCTCTTTTTAGCCTTGTACTTGCTACATAAGCATTCTAATACCGAACTGCATTCCATTCCTTTGGTATTTGGATTCTATAAGCCCAGTAACATTTTAGTTTGTAATTACACGACTGTTTACAAGAGTCCTTATATTCAAGATGTAGGAGAAAAGGTTTCCTGAAGTGTCTGTGAATTTCTTCTGCTGGTACTTGCTTGCACATTCTGCTTGGTATACCATTAGACAGAGTCCATTTTCTCTTGTCTATTATTCATAAGTATCACCTTATTTGCTTCCATTATTTCTTTTTTCTGTTCCTGTATTAATTTTAACATGCAAAGGTGAATTCTTTTATAACTAAATTGATTTTTGTTATGATTTGACCATGGAGAAAACATTTTGAGCAACTCTGTATGTTTCATTCTTTTAATAAATCCAATATGGACATAGGCCATAGTTAAATCAATATATAATAATAACTGCATAATATTTAGTTTGTACAACAAAATATTATAATTGCTTTGTTTGTATTAATTCATGCTGCACTCAGAATCACATGAGTAAGAATGTGTGTATGACTCTGGCCTACCTGGGACATTTTCATTAAATCTCTCTCCTCAGGGCTCAGGGAACTCTGATGAAGGGGAGGCAGAAAGAGTGTAAGAGCTAAAGGGGATGGAGGACACCAGGAAAACAAGGCCATCTAAATCAGCATGATCATTGCACATATGAACACAGAGAATGAGGCAGCATGCACAGGGCCTATAAGGGTCTTCACTTGATAGGGTCCTAGAGCTAAAAGGAAAAACTAGACACATGTTCCCATCCCTATCCCAGAGGCAATCTTCATTTGATAACTAATTGTAAATAAAAATTTAGGATCCTCCAAGGAAATCTCACTGTGGAAACAAAATATTTTTAAGGGTCCTTTGCATATATATTATGCCTTCTACTTTAGTGTTTTAATGAGATCCCTGAGTGTGAGAATGAGTGGTTCTCTGTTTACTGTTCCTTCTCTTGGGATCTTTCCTTTTGTTTGTTTTGTTAAATTCTGATGTGTTAGTTTTTGTTTCATCTTATATTTTATTATATAAAAAGAATTGAATAAGAGAGCTAACCTGGTGATTTGGGAGAAGTCTCAATTGTAGTGACACAGTTTCTTATATCAATAAACTATCAACCCACTCTCTCAAAAAGAATGTGTGTATGAGGATACATGTACATTGTATGAGTGTGGACTCCATTTTTTTCATTGTGGGTTGTATTTGTAGTAACTATAGTGTCCATTTTTATTTATATTTATATATAGTGTTGCATTTTTTAGTTATTTTTAAATCTTTTTGCCTGTTTTTCAGCTTGTTTGAGCATTTTATACACTAATACATTGCATTGTATTTGTTTTATTCATCCACTACCTCTTCCCCATCTCCTCCTCCAATATATGATTTCTACTATAATTATTTTTGTGTTAGATAATACACACTTATAGAGTGGTAGGTAGAAACTACTGAGTTCAATTAGTGTCCTGATTTGCATGTTTAGGGGTGACCACTTAAGATTTGGATCTCATACCAAAAAACACTAGTTATCCATCCCTCAGCAGTCATTAACTACTGGTAGTTCTTCCTTTAGGGGTGGAGCTTTGTGAAATTTTCTTTCATCCATGTTTCCATGAATATTTAGTTTGGAACTCTAAAAAAACAAAGATAAATTCCATTAATTATTTGATTTTTTACTCTTCAATCAAGGCACTCAGACTTGGCTTTTATGTCTTAACCATTTATGTCAAGAATTCAAGCAGTTACAAACCCCTCAAAGTACTACTTTGCTCCACATTCTAGGAATAAGATTCTTCGAGTTTTAACTGGCACAGAAATTTTGCTGTTTCTATTTTTAACTCAAGGAGATAGATGACTGAACATGAGATTCATTTTAAAGACAATATGGAAATCTTTCCTCCCTCCAGTGCCTGATAGCTGCCTCTGAAAGCTTTGCATTTGTCCAGATATTTATCCAGAATATGTGAAGGAAGAATTGTAGGGATATAGTGCTTCAGGGTCATCAGAGATCTGTAAGATCCTGCAGTAAAGGAACCATGCTTTTCATTTTCTGGGAAGGACTTTTGATGTCCTGAATGCTCCCTTTCTTATGGTTTCACTGACATCCAAAACAAACAAAGAAACCAAAAAAATAAATAAATAAAAAATTTACAGAGTCTCGAGAAATGGCTCATCAGTAAAGAGCACTTGTTGGTCTTGCAGAAGACCTGGGTTTGATTCTATAGCTCTGAGGGGAAGCATTGTCAGTCTAAGTTGTGCCCTTCATCTTGATAAAGACTGTTATATTTTCATGTTCTTCTGACAGAGGCAATAGGTGTATAGAAAGCAGGATACTTAAGTGAAATACTAAGGCTTAGCAAGAGATCATTTTTTGGAGGTTAAAAGAAGCCTCGATGGAGAAACACTCAGTCATGGTGGTTTACAACCATTCATAACACCAGTTCTAGGGATTCCATACTCTCTTCTGACTTTCATGGGCACCAAGCACATACATAGTACATATACATATATGCAGATAGATGATTCACACACAAAAAATAAAATGAATAACTAAGAAAATATGTAAAAACAACATTTATAAAATCTCAAGCTTGATGATGTTTGGTATTTATGGACAAACTACTGAAATGAAGCCTGTTGGGAAAGTGAGATAAAACCGAATATTATTTTGTGAGATACAAACAACCTCTACTATCTTCTCAGACACTTTTGAACATTTCACAAGATGGATTTGACTCTCTAATTTACTTGAGCAAACAAAGCCTGAATGTCCTGCCTTTTTTTTTTTTTTTTGGTTTTTCGAGACAGGGTTTCTCTGTGTAGCTTTTCACCTTTCCTGGAACTCACTTTGGAGACCAGCCTGGCCTCGAACTCACAGAGATCCGCCTGGCTCTGCCTCCCGAGTGCTGGGATTAAAGGCGTGCGCCACCACTGCCCGGCGAATGTCCTGCCTTTTTATCAGATAGTCTTATGAAATGATAGTGATTGCTAGAACAAATGATATTTTTCCAAATATGATTCTATTCCTCCTACCCTACCCTTTGCCTGAGAATAAATGATTTTGTAATCTATGTCAGATTCACATGTGCCACTGTTCTACAAAGTCAGAAATTCAGCACAATCTGTAGGTATTTGTTCTTCGTTTGTTTATAATCTACCATGTGTGTGAATGTGTCTTTATTCCAAAAAGCTCCCCATTCAGTGGCACCAAACTTTGGTGAGAATCCACACTAGAATGGGAGGCTGGCAGTGTTAAGTGGTAGCATCTTGCAGGCAGCATTGCTGCCTTAACATTTGCTTTTCCTTAACAGTACCCATAAAAATACTGAGATTAAATTTGGCTTGCCTTTTATTGCTTCTGACACCCTGTGCTAGTTTTTCATTGCAGAAATTTTGTACGAGCACATTGGACGTGGGAATGGGCTGCCAACAGATGAAATAAAAATACTTTCATCAGTCTTACTGCCACCTCCAAGAAGTAGATGAAAATACTTGCAGGCCACGGCTCAAATCTACATAGTATGTTACCTGGGGTGCTTTGCTTAAATATAGCCAAAACAGACAGGCACAGTATAGTCTGAAACTTTTGGTTGCTTCAGAAGAAAGTAAATATATATATTTTAGCTTCCCATAATAAGAAAACAGAAATGTATTCAACATTATCTTGTTAATTTCAAATTATTGTAGAGAAGTGCTTGTTTATGTTTGCTAATGCTCAGTATAGACAGAAACACAGCATGTGTGGAACCAGTTCCACAGAAGTCATTAAAAGGCATGCTGAGAATATGTGCTAAGAATAAGACACAATTCTTTTTGCTTGTTCTCTGGTAAAATTCATTACAGGAAGTGAGTTCAAAGTCAAAGATATGACATCCTCAGTCCTCCAGGAAAAGAGAAAGCTGATTGGCAAGGGTCTTTCTTATTCCTGTCTTTGATGATTGTACCTTTGGGTACAATGGGAAGAGGACATATTACAAGCAGGGAGGTACAATGAGAGAAAATACAATCAGGGGTGGAAAATGATAGTTTCACAGTTTATTGGCCATCATTACTATACATTTTAAATAACCCATGACAAGACTATATAGTTCGGGTTTTTGCTTTTTTATGTTTTTTGTTTGCAACCTGATACAAGGAAAATGTTTCTGCTATCAGAAGACATATTAGAATCTTAGTTTTACAACCTCCTCTGTGATATTGAGCATGTTTGTTTCTGTATTAGGTTCTTTAGGTTCATAATAGACGTAACAATAGTATCTCACAGCGTTAAAAGTGTTAAATTAATTAATATAGAAGTTATTCCTATAAGGCTTCAAACTCAACAGGTGATTTATAAACTATAAAAGAAATCTCTCAACATACAGAGTGAGAAATCACTGGATACCATATAACGTAGCATGACCTACTCCCGAGTATACTATGCTAAAAGTTCCATTTCAGTGTGTTTTTGTTATTCCTGGACTGACTGCCTCTCCATTGAGGCTTCTTTTAACCTACAAAAATGATCTCATGCTAAGCCTTACCATTTCACTTGATTATCCTCCTTTCTATACACTTATTGCCTCTGTCAGAAGAACATGAAAATATAACAGTTTTTATCAAGATGAAAGGTACAACTTAGGCTGACACTGCTTCCCCCAAGAACTATAGAACACCTAACAGATACCCAGTACCAGACAGGAGAAATCTCTTTTCAAGTTGTTGGTTAGGAAGTGTAAGAGACTCTTGAAGCAATATAGGCTATCATTGTTGCCTTTGGTTGCTGTATCTAACCTGAAAGCCTCCTTCATAAATTCTAGCTTTCAAAGTAACAGTAATATGTAAGCAGACAAAGGGGGCAAGCAATCACTAGTCTTAGTCAGCTGTGATACCTGAACACACTGAACAATGTTCAGCATAGAAAGACATCCTTAAAGTTGCAATAGGATGCTCATATCTTCATGCTAACCAACAGCTCTCTAACTCAACTTAAAACCTTCTAAAAAAGAGACAACCAAAGCCTGGTACTGGAAACTTGGGTAACTAATGGAGTTAGTTAGGCCATGGATCTTAAAGGAGAACCTATTACCACCACTTTCCTAGACCATCAAAATTGCTAACTGCATTCTAAATAGTTGTTTTTATACCCACAGATAAGTGTAGTTCTTACCCTTCATCAAAGGAGCTTTAGATGGATTTAGATTAGATTTCATTTTAGAGGGAGATCATCACAGAAAACCATAACTTGTCAAAATACAGATAATGATTGATCATGGGGTGCCTATCACCAATGGATACATCTACAATACAACTCCTGCATCTAAGGCTCAGAGAACACCATGGAAGAGGGCTGGAAAGATTGCAAGAGACAGAGGACTAGGAAGTCTGTTGTGAAAGTGTGACTTCTAAAAGTGACAGGGAAGCTATACTCATGGTACCTCAAAAATATAGCTACCTAAGCAAGACCCAAGCAATGACAGCAATAACATGGAAGAGGAAAATATCAAGTAGTCCCACCCCTGAACAAAAAATCTACAGGAATTAAAGACTGCTGAAATAGGGAAAATTAGTCTTCCCCAATTATGAGACCCCTAATTGATTATATAAAACAAAGTAGTTAGCCCTAAAATCATATGCATGCAAGCAACAGTAAATGCATTCAACGAGTTTTCTTTATATAGTTATACTTTTATACATATGTCTAAAGATAATAATCAAAGAAAAAGACACAATGAATTTGACAGGGAGTAAAGTAGAGTATGGGAATGGTTACGTGAAGACATGGGAGAGATTGAAGGGAGGAAGGGAAGGGGGAGATGGTGTAGTTATATTTTAATTAAGACAATAAAGATCAAGGGTACTTTAAAATCTTACTAGAGAAAAACATACACTAAGGACCTATGCAGAGATTCTTAATAAATTTATCTCCAGGTGTTTTGGGGACTGTCAATTTAAAGACTTCCTGAGGTAATTTCAAGATGCAGTAAAAGTTAAGAATTAGCTAGTTGCCTCACCCATCTTCTACTACAAATTATGATGAGTTGTTTAAGCTAACCACAACCATTTGTTTACATCTCATCAGTGAGGGACTTTATACAGTGTCTGGTACATGATAAATGCTCAGTAAATATCTATTGAATAACTGAATGAATGACTCACCAGTGGTTCATACTTAAAAGTTTGGTGACTGATATTAATCAGCAAGAAAGTAGAGAAAAAATGTCACACTGACAGAGCCTGACATTTTGCTTAGATATAGCCCTAAGATAGGTGATATTTCCTAGTTAAATCACTTGTCTACTCTGAACCTCAGTTTCCCTGCATAAATGGAAAGAATAGATCAGGGGATGTCTAAGAGCCTTTACAGATCTAATATTGTGATTCTGTGAGTTTCTATTAAAATGCATGACATTAATAGCTATATTTTGCCACTCTCATAAAATGGCATATTCACTGGAAAAAGGAGTTTAATGAGTCTTGTAAAAAGTACTTTCTGTGACCAGAGAAGCCACTTTTGTAATGGAGAAAATTTAACAGACTTAGCTTGTAAAGATTCAATTTAGAAGTTCCTGTCCATTTGGAACTGTTGCTCATGCTAAACAGAATGGGAGAAGGGAACAAGTGATTCTTGAGCATCACCTTATCTCTGAGACTAAATGTGGGTCTGCAATTAGACAAGCTGGATCCACACCAATAGTTCACTTACTGAATATCTTGAATACATTGTTCAGAGTGTGGGAAAAAGGAAATAACATAACAAATCTAAAGCTTACAATAGTGCTTTCAAGTAAAAATGGCAGAGTAAATATCTAGAAAGAATGAGACCAAGACAAGATCCAAACAAAACTCCCATGAACCTGACAGTATATTTTTTATATTCCATTTACAGAGATGAGTGCTAATGAAAGTAAATACATTTGCCTTTGGTTACACAGTTGGTAAATGAGAAAAGCTGGAATTCATGTCACTACATGAGCCCTGAAAGTCAGTAATCTTGCTTATAGACCTTACTGCACTACTGGGATTCTTAACTTGGCTAGATCTGCTTGTGAACTCCCTATTGCCATGCATGTTTGGTCTTTTCTAGTAGTCATATTGATGTTTTGTTCATTTCAACAGCCTGTCTTGAGTCATTATAGGTTTGTTTTTACAGTTGTTTCTTAGATTCTCCCCATGACCTTTTCCAAAGTGTCATTTATTGGGATAGAATGACAGTATTGCTGCTATTTTAGATGTAGCTGGATTCAGATGTACACCTCAAGCTTTTAACAAAGTGAAAACTCATTCATAGGCAGAGCTATTCCTTTTTATATAAGGTCATAAAAGCCTTCTCAGATCAGAAGCTTATCTTTGAAAATATAACTCTACATCTGTGGTGATACTGTGTTCCCCAATATATTGTGCACCCTAATAAATTTATCTGGGGTCAGAGAACAGAACAGCCACTAGACAGACATAGAGGCCAAAAAATGGTGGCACTCACACATTTAATCCTAGCCTTCTGGAGGCAGAGATCCATCCGGATCTCTGTGAGTTCAAAGCCACACTGGAAATAGCCAGGCATGGTGACTCATGCCTTTAATCCCAGGAAGTAATGGCAGAAAGCCGAAAGGTATATAAGGCATGAAAACCAGGAACTAGGCTGGTTAAGCTTTTAGGCTTTTGAGCAACAGTTCAGCTGAGATTCATTCTGGATGAGAACTCAGAGGCTTCCTGTCTGAGGAAACAGGATCAGCTGAGGAATTGGCAAGGTGAGGTGGCTGTGGCTTGTTCTGCTTCTTTGATCTTCCAGCATTCACCCCAATACCTTGCTCAAGGTTTATTTTCATTAATAAGACCTTTTAAGATTCGTGCTACATACATCTTCTACAGTACCAAACCCACAATGAGAATTCAGCAAGTTGAAAGCTGGTTCTAACGTATGTACTTTGATTATCTTCTGATAATTTGGGTTCACATCCCTCAGTTTATAGTTCAAAACTCAGTGTACAATTGGGAAAATTGGGATGAAGAGAGGTAGAAATGTACACAAGGTTGCACAGAATAACTCAGAGTTAGGTCTCTTGATTTCATCTGTGGGTTTCTTTCTCTTGATTGACAGGTCAAAGTATATTTAACACTTTGAGAGTATCAGCATTGTTTTGCATGTATAATTCAAACTGAGTATCATAGCTGACTTGTCTTTATAAAATTCTCTGCAGTTACTGACACTTTATCTGCTTGTTTTAGGCATAATATCATTTTAAGGTAATAAGGAACACTCTCTTACAAGGACGCAATCTATTATACCAGATAATGTAGAATCTGGAGCTATAGTAGCTAGTTTTATATCCTTGTTGCATCACTTCAAAGTTGTAGGAACCTGGGTAAGTTTCTTAGTCTCTCTGATCTCTGGTCTCCCCATGGAGGAAAATGGATAAAACAATGGTTGGTGTGACATATAAAGTGAATGGTTGCATAAAGCAATTTAAATAATGCAGGGCACTAGCAACTGTGATATTAAACTTTAGTATTAATATTTTTTTTCATTTTATACCTTTGTGTAATTTTTACTCAAATTTCAAGAACAATGTGTGTCTTTCCCCTTATTCTATTGCATATAAAAATGTAGGTTTTTTATATATAAATTTAATTGCAACACAGATCAACATAGCTGTTACTGTTTACCAAGGAGAATAATCACAAGTTTTGTGCCATTCAATTCTGTCCAAAATATAAGTGGAAAAGAAAAGCCATTTAAGTGGAATGAAAGGAATTAAAAGGAAAGGCATTTAGGTGTAGACATGATACACTCTTCCAATAGTTCCCAGAACTCAGGCAAGCCATCAAACAGCTAGAAACAGATGTGATCATAGAGGCCTTCCAGAAGAATGTTATTTGTGAAATTATGTTTTGATGTATTTCACCATTAATAGTCATGTTAAAAATTAGTACACAGCAACTCATTATCTCATATAGGAATAGTTCTTGAGACTCAGACCTTAGACCACCACTACTACTGTTCACATGGATACCTGAATAAACAGAATTTTCTCTTTTCCTAGTGTCTTCCAGGCAGTTTGGAGAAAAGGGAGTGGACACATCTACTTAGTAGATGTCTGGAAAATCAAGGTTGTAGTGGATAACCATTCCAGCTTTGATTTGGAAGTTCCAACCCCCATTGAGGCTTCAGTAACTGTCATGCCTACAAGGCGGGGCTGAGAGAGGAGCCTGAAGACCCCAGATCCGGATGGGCCAGCTCTCTTGGTTCCTGGACCCTGGACGCTGGAGGTAGACAGAGCAGAGTTCTCCAGAGAACACTGCTGGACTGCGCCACACCTTTCTCAGACCCTGTTACCTATCCCTTCACTTGTAAGTTACTCCACAAAATAAACCTCCCTTTTAACTACGTGGAGTGGCCTTAATAATTTCACCAATACAAGGTCTGTAATTTTATTTCAGGTCCAGCTCCCTTTTCATATTTTTCTCTTTTATGTCTCATCTATTTTTATCCAACTTGCCAAATAACATTCTTACTTCCTTTCAATATTTAATATACAACAACATAAGAGAAGAAGTAAAAGAATGGAGATAAATACATACAGAAGTTTATCAAATCCTTCAAAACACAATCCATTGAGGTTACAAACATCAGTATTTACTTATAAGCCTGGGTTTTAAAACAGAGAGGCATTTTGAAAATGCTTGTGTAGGCTTTTTATTTTAAAATCAAGAACAACATCATGACCTACAAGGGAAGCCAGTCAGCACTCTATTGTGTTACCTCAGACTCATAGCTCTGGCTCAGTCCCCAGTGCAGTTCTTTTTCTGAGGATTTATACCATTTGAAGACAACAAAGTGAGAACCATCCCCAAATACAGTGACACTCTTTCCCAGTGTACATAGAGCTATCCATAATTTCCAGTTTCTGTGATGAAGAGAAGTTTAAGGAGAAAGAGATAATTTAGCATACCCCTTACTACATTGCATTTCATAATTTTACTCTTGCTCATACTCAGATATTTTGTAGATAAAAATCATAATTATGGCGTGTTTTCTCAAATAAATAGTTTAATGCCTTGGTTACACATAGATAATCCTACCATTAATCCCATTCTGCATATAAAACTATAGGTCATATCTGATGTAGTAGGTAAATAAACATGCTTTTCATTGGTTTGGTGCTTTATTTCATTTAAATAAATCCCTTCTACTCAGAAATACAATTTTATGTCACACTTTGAAAGCAAATTAAACTATTTTAGATAGCTTTTGTGGTATGTTTACTACATACAGATATACGACATTTTAAATTTAAACACATTGGCTAGAGTCCTATATCTCAATTCAATTCATAATTCACCTTTAAGTTTTTATCTACACAAGAGAAATTCAGTCCATTAATGGAATACTCTACATTATGTTTCAGAACTTATCAATGTGCAGTGGATGTTGTAAATGGCCATAAATGTTAACCATTAATTTGCTTATCATCATGATAATCTTCAATTTTCCAACAAGTCAAGTAAATTGCACCTTTAAAAGCTAGGTGTGTGAAATTATATTAATTATGAAAATGGCTCATCTAATTTCCAGGAAGTGAGTTTTACATTTATCAACCCCTCTTTCCCAACAAATAGGTCATTTTAAAAGGAATGTAGCAATGTGTAT
>CABHPR010138352.1:0-18085 GCA_902168415.1 Peromyscus melanophrys
GAGTAACAGATCAGAGCAGCAGTACTACTCATCACCTGTGATCCTAACTTTGGATGCAATGAGACCAGCTCTCTCAGACTGGGCGTGGGTCTCCTGCCATAATAGACTGTGCCCTAAAACTCTGAGACAAAGTAACCCCCCTTCCTTATGTTATTTTTGTCAGGATTTGTTTCCATCATAGTAGGAAGAGGATCTAATGCAATTTCCTTGTCATGTGGGTTAGTTGGAGGTAGAAATAATAATAATATTTACAAATGTAAATAGTTCCTTCAGTCCTATGAAGAGTATATCAGTAAAAAACTTTAAAATACTAAAAATTTGTACAAAGCAAATGATTCCATTTCAGTTTCTTCATGGATAGAAATAATGAAGATTTTTAAGTTTGCCTGCTTACTTATGCATTGTTTATTTTACCTTAAAAATTATTTTGGGCAACTAGATTTTTAAGAAAGTTGCTTTGGAACCCCTTGTACCTAATGATGTGTTGTCTGAGAACTACTCATTACTTGTAGTATATTTTTTATGGCTTACAGAGACTTGTGCTCACTCTGTAGTCTAGCCTGCTCTGTTTAGAAAATCCAGACTACTCTCAAACTTGATTCTCCTACATCAACTTTCATAGTGCCAGGACTTGCAATATCTCTTAATATGTATTACTCCTGGTTAAAACTCTTAATTATGTTTTTAGTCTCCTGGGCAAAAAGGCGTAAAAGACTGCCTTCATCCTTCGCACATATTTCTGAAGTTGGAATTTATACTTATTTGATTTTCTATCAGTCAAAGGGAGGAACGGAAGGAAGAGGAGAATGAATCACACTAAAATGCATGAGGGAAGCCTTGATTAATGTGTAAGACAGGCAAGGGAGTGGTGTGAAATTCAGAATGGAATAAAAAGTTTCTTCTAATAGAAATCTCTTCCTTTTGAACCCAAAATATCTTAACCTTTCCTTGGAACATCTGTATTCCGAACTTCATTACAGTTCCCAAGGCATCCAATTTGACCCACCTCAATTCTCCTTAAGATAGTGTTTCATTTTTCTCTTGAAGTCATTGAAATCTGGGTGGCCTATGTCGGAGGACATGGAGTGCCCATTCACTAGCAGCTAGATCAGTGAGGAGGGAATTCTTCTTCACAGGTTCCCCAGTGGTGATTTAAGAAGCATCAAACAACTTGAGTTTAATTTTTTTTTTTTAGTTATATTCACCTTAGATATATGTACTGGATAGGCAGAAGGCATACATTTCATATCATTTTGCCAATGCTATTCTTTTGCAAATGGTTAAGAAAGCTGCAGCCTAACCATTTTTATTGTGCCTTTCTTAAGGATAAGTCAGCTCCAGCTCAATCACACAATAAGCTCTAAAATTAAAATTTATAAGTTAGTTTCTTTTTCCTATTTGATTCAAGAATGCCACAAATAACCTCAGAGAAGTCTCGTTCTACTGCTTGTGGTATATTAGCAATATTGTATGTTCTAATCTTTATGTGCACTTTCCATTAGTAAACAGAATTGATAAAGAATTTTTACATTATTGTCATAGGAAGAAGGGGTCGAATTATAGATTTGGAATTTATACAGGAGTGTGTGTATATGTGTGTGTGTGGTGTGTGGTGTGGTGTGTATGAAATAGTAAGTGCTGCAAGAGCATTCATTAAGTGTGTGTGAAATAGTAAGTGCTGCAAGAGAATTCATTAAATTAAAAACATCTTATGATACCTCAAAAATTAATTTGTTGAAAATGAAGATAACAGTGATGTCATCATTTTCTCACAATACCTTTGGCCACTATGCATATATTAGTGAGAGTTTCCAATAATAGTAGGTCTTACTGGTGGTCTATATCAAGATCTAAAGTTATATTCTGTGTGGTATATTTGACTTCTTCAGGGTGTAGAATTTTGAGAGGGGTCTGATTTCTAGTATTAGAATTTCTATAATGGATTAATTAGGAATCAGAAAAAAAACCCTCCTGAGATTTCAGCAGTCAGGCAACAATGACAATACAGGTTTTTTTATAGAAGAAATTAAGAAGCTGATATCAAACAACTAAAACAGAAATTGATGTACATCACCAATACACTGATAGACAACAATACTATCTAAAGAAATATATGACAAATACAAAATGAAATACAAACGTTAAATGCCACTAATAATAACAACATAATTTAGTGGTAATTTTTAATACTTGATTTTAGATGATGCTATATGTTATGATAATTAGCATTACATTGGAGAGATTTTCCTTTTGCTTGCTGAAAAAAGAGAAAACAAATCAAAACTATATTTACATTCAATTGCTTTCACATACTCTCCTACCAACCCCCATCACAAGCAGTGTGATTCTTTTCTTGGGGAAAAATATCAGGAAAAAAAAATGGCTTGACACTGCAGAGTCCTTATAGCTACAGCTGCTCATAGAAAAGACAAATTATTTTGTGTTGAATATTCTCATGGTTTGTATGCATGTGTTGGTGTTTCTAGCATAAGGTATCAACAAACACTGACCTTATTTATTCTCTGTCAAAATTCAGAATGTGTGTTCTGTCATATGATGTGTAAACATTGTTAACACACGCAGCATGATTCAAAGGGAAACAAAACAATATTTCAGCTAGATAAAACATAGAAGCTTTCATTTCGTTGAAAAATCACCATGAGAAATTGAGTAATCAAAAAGCAGTGATCTGGGTAGCTTGTATATTGTGGACTGCATGTTGCTTCCTGTCTGGGAACCTCATGTAGCATCCTGTCTAAAATCTGAAGCACAGACACATGAGTGTCCTGATGAAGCCATACATGGAAGTACTTGACAGAGTCTGTAGAAGAGGAAGTGTTGGAAGAAAGCCTCTTTTAACTCACGGGGCAAGAACACAGAAGGTGCTTTCAGGGACTGAGAACTACTGTGTTTCATTTTCATTTCCTCATTGACCACACCTCATGGTCAAAAGTACAGTCTAGTACGGAAATGATTGGCTCTTCCATTCTCTAAAGGGTTTGATTCTCACTTTTCAGCTTATTGTTATTTCTTATGGAAAATAGTGTAATAAAGACAAACATTTTAAAATATTTTAGTGATGCAAAGATCACAGCACATCTAATTGCTTTCTTTTCCAGCCATTTCTTTTATTTTTTCTGATATATTTATTATACTCCATAGTAGATTCCACTACCAGGAATAGTTAGCCAACACAAACTGGACTTCATGGGTTTTAACACAGAGAGAGTGAAAACCTATGCCTCATTCTTCTTCCATCATTTGGAAGAATTTTCTGTGTGAGAGGAGAATCAGAATGTTATTTATAAACAAACACAAAGAAGAAATGCAAAATGAAAGAGACATGGCTTTACCTAGATGTAATGAGGCTTCAGATTGTTCTCTCTTTTCTTCTTGTCTTTTATGTATGTGAACTGTGCATCCCTGTGGTATTCACGCTTAAGATCACAGAAGTTTCCTTGAGATTCAAGTGAAGTTTTAGCTGTGTGGATTTTAGCTAGTTCTTATGTCTAAATAAATTTATTTGTTATGGTGGAGGTAAACACACACATTTTTGTTTAAAAATGCATAAACTTTATTAATGGGAGCAAATGTCAATTTCATTTAGATTGGTATTATTACTTTTCAGATCAAATCTTTTGTGCAGTGCTGAACTAGGACCTAAGGAAGAAGAAGGGATCTGGAGGTTATCACATGTGTCTTCAAAGCTTTAGGTGACAAATCAAGGTAAATAAACAACATGGGGAAATTTGAAGCAAAATCTGAAGACACTGGAGATTCTTTTGAATAAATAAATTATAAAGGAGATTTAACAGAAAGGCTCGAAAAATTAATGATGACCTGAGTGATCAAGATGTCTGTGATCTGATGTGGACCTATTTAATTCTCTTCATATCAAAGGTGTAAGAACCATTTATGTTACCACAGAGTATCTGATAACAGTCTTGGATAGCAGTATCTCTACATACCACCCATATTTGTAGCATATTTTGCCAACTATACCTCAGTGGATAATAGGTAAATACATTTCTTCTAAAATAGGTAACTTGCCAACATATCATTTTGATGAACTATTAAAAAAAGTTTCTTATCATCCCTACAGTTTTTATTCCTCTAAATTGATAATTACAAAAAACCTTAGTATAGAAAATGTCAGTGCAAATTTTCTACTGAAAGCAAACGAAATAAAACCTTGTAGATGTGGGGGCTGGAAAGACAGCTCAGCACACACATGGTGGCCCTCAACCATCTGTCACTTGAGTTCTAAAGGATCTGATGTGTCCTTGGGCACCAGGCACACACATTGTGTACATACATATATTTAGGCAAAACATTCACACTTGTAAAATAAAATAAATACACTTTAAAAAAGAGTAAAATTTGTAGAGTTATATCCCTAGTCTCTTGAAGACATTTATCCAAAGTGGTGTTGGATTCTTTCAAAGGCCTTTTCTGCATCTAGCGAGATGATCAACTGGTTTTGTATTTTGGTTTGTAGATGAATAGAATTTGCTAATCTAAAATTGCCTGGTACTAGTTGTAGTTTTGATAGAGAGGTGATCATATGGCATGGGACCTACTCCTGTTCTGTCCTAGTACAGAGTCACAAGATGAACGTAGAAACTTTCTTGGAACAAATATGGATACTCATGCCAATCTGGCATCATGATGAGAATAAGTAATGTTGTTGAGCCCGTGTGGAAAACCTCTGGGATGAGTATTTGGTGACTATGCCTGAACTTTGACCTAGTAAGTTCTTTCCTTGTATAAGCCTACTAAGTTATCCACAGCTACAAGTGTCTTTTGAGCCAATTTTGTGAGATTGAATGAAGAAAAGAATCAAGTTCAAGGCCCTGCTAGACGTTTTGAGAGGGAAAGTTATGAGTTTGATTTCAGGACTCCAACTATCAGTAAAGGACTGTAGCAAATTAAAACTTAAGGATCAAAGCCCAGATTCAGTGCTAAGAAACTGTACTATTATACAAATGAGGTAAAGTACACTCAGTGCCCTCTTAGAAAAAATATAAACAGGGATAGGCATCAGCTTTGAGGTCAGAATAAATATAGTCAATTATAATTCATTTGGGTTCTAATAAAAAGTGTTTAGAAAAGGCAGGATGTGGTAAGGTTTTACAATAAATACTGTGAGAGAAGAGAAATAGTGGATAAGGTAGTCAGTTGACAATTGAATATGCAAGTGTCCCTTATTTGACTATGATGGTAAGAAAAATGTTGAAATATTATTTTTTGCATAGGTCAGTTTTATAGTTTTATGTTTTGGTTTGAACAATTGCTATGTTTGATTGAACACTCTCAAGAATGAAAAGTAAGAACACAGAGTGAATTGCTGTGTACCTGTCCAAACATTGTATTTTTGATCATGCTTTGATATTGAAAATAAATAAGTCAAATCCATTTGTCTCTCTGGTCTATCTCTTGAATTCCAACTATTTCATTTCTCAGCTGTCTCGAATGAGAATTAATTTTTACTCTGCTTTCCCATAGACTGGGTATAGAGTATCTTCATGCATGAAATTTCTTCAATTTTTTCCAGATTCTCCATCTTTATTGCTTCTCAGTTCTTAAAGCTTTGAAGGAAGGAAAGGAATGTTACAAAATCAGCAGAGACTCCAGCAAGGGAAACTCTGGGATTTTGTGTCTTCTTTCAGAAAAGAAACAATGACTTTGTTACCATGGTTAGCTTAGGTGGGAAGAGTCCATTTCTCTTCCATTATCTTCAAAGTCCCTGAGAATGTCAAGATTATATAAAAACCATATAAAAGAAAGTTCAACAGTTCAAATAAATAATAATTTGCCCTTTCTTCCTAGACTGCATCTTTTTGTGAAATATTTTATATATAAAGCAGTATTTTCTATCTCAGTAGATTTTTAAATATACATCTCCTAAGAGTTCCACTATGCCATCAGAGAGGAAAATTTAAAATGGGAATGGGAATTTAGTAGTCATTGTGTCTGCTTGAAAATTTTGTGAGTATCAAATAAGATAATGCATATAGGCTTATCTACAATTTCCTATAGAACCAGCTGTCAGAGTACTCGATGTTCTGATCAGTCAAATGGGGATAAAAGGGTTATATAGTCTTGCCCCTAAGATATTACAAACAGCAGATTAGAACATAGAGTTTTCCCTCTTGTTCTCATGTCCTTTTGTACCAGTAGCTCAAAGTCGGGGCTGCATATCAAAGAGCAAATTAAAGACAAATATAGCAGAATTGTCAAGGAGTAGTGAGCCCTGAGGAAAATAAGTTATATTATTATATCAAAGTGAAAACTTTAGGTCCAGTGCAATAAGAATCTATCAATGACAGTCTTGATGCAGAGGTGTGCTGTCATACATTCCAGGATTCCTTAGCAAAGAAGAGAGTGGGGTAGGATCACTTAAAAACAATCTCACAGCTCCCATTCAGTTACAGACTGCACCAGAATACTGATATGGGAAAACAAGGGGATAGCATGGGCTTCTTTCACATAAGAGGTCAAAATCCTCTAGTGACCTAGAGAAAAGGGGTGATGTAATGTGTATACAAGGACAGAGCAGAGTATGCATATGCTGAGAACCGATCATGAAGAAAGGTTCAGTAGTGACTCCCAAAAGCAAGTGTTCTCAAACTGTGTCCTGAGACACTCATCATGAGCACCACCTTCAAAATCTCTAGGGTTACGGTATCTTTCAACAGATCTGCTACTTTCAAACTCTGATAATCCTGGGTTCTGTCTGGATCTTTAGTGGTTTTGAGTGAGAAAAACATTGAAAACTACTAGGACAACTAGAATAACAGTTATCAATCAAGGTCAGCATTGTTCAATGGGAGATGTTTGGCCATGTCTGGAGATATAATTTCATTCAGAATCCCTTCTCTCTTTGTAGGGTCTGCAATACAATGATGGTAGAATTATAAAATTAGTACACCTGTTTAGGAGATGCCTCAAATAATTAGAAACAAAATTATTATCTGTATGATTTAGCAATCCTTTGTCAGCTACCCTGATTTGATCATCACTTATGGTATCCATGTATTGAAATGACATGTTGTACCCAAGTGGAACAGGTAATCACTATGTCAAAAATAAGCATCTGTACATTTTAAAATATGCATTGCCTTTGAGAAAATAACAATTTTAAGCCAATAAAAATATTTTCTATTTCACTTTTTTTTGCCACACATAAACATTCCCCATAGTCATATTATATTCTAATCTTTTTTTCAAAGATGAAAAATGAAGATAATACTGATGGTCGCTACAGAATACAACTTTTAAGTTCAATAAGCAATTTTAAAGTTCCAGGGCTTAGTGAACTTTCTTCTTCCCTTCCTATTGTTCTGTTCCTCTCCAAATGTAAATGTTATTTGAAACATATGCATGTGCATGAGAGAGATATATAACATGAAAAGAATGCTGCAGGATTCTAATCAGTAAAGACGTTGGTGCCTTAGGATAAATAGCATGTTCCTGAATATGTGTGTAGCTTTTGAAACAAGTTAGATAAAATGCCTTAGTCTCTGGTAGAGGAAAACATGTGGTAGAATTTCAGACATTTGTAACAACCTCTGTACGAACAAGGATGAATTTTGACTCTGGACTAATGAAAAGTATGGATGTTGTTGCTAAAAATGTTGTGTGGAAAACACCAATAGATAAATCTGCCACCTAATTACTGTTTCACAGATATCGTTTTCCAAATCTAAGAATATTCTATGAAGATGTTTTTGATATTTTCCCAAGAAGAGTTAAAGACTCAAGGAGATGAGATACTAAGATTATGTAAGCAGTGAGTGTGAGAGCTTGGGTTTGATTTCACAGATACCTACCTACTCAGTGGTCATTCAAAAAATCCTTAAAAACTCATATCCTCTCATATGTAAAGGATAGGGCAGGTGTATCTTCTAAGAAGAAGCAAGAAGGTTAGAAAGGATGTGAGGGCTTAATAATATGTGTCAGTTGAGCTGCGGTGGTGCACACCTTTAATTCCAGCATTTGTAAGGCAGAGGCAGGTAGATATCTGTGAATCTGAAGCCAACCTGGTCTACAAAGTGAGTTCCAGGAAAGAAAAGACTTACACGGAAAAACCCTGTCTTGAATAACAAAACAAAACAAAACAAAAATCCCCAAAATCCAAACCAAACCAAACAAACAAATAAAAAAATGTGTTTAAAAGAAACTTTGACTCCTACATGATATATTTATTTTATCAATTCTAGGAGAACATTAATAATTGATATTATTTCTGACCATCTAGAAAGTTTGTCCCCAGTGCTTTCCTCCTATGTTTTCAATAAGGGAATCAGTTTAATTGGAAGGTTTTTATGTTACTTTTCTAATTATTTTATATGAATTTTCACCATTAGTCGTCTAGACCATAACATCTCCCTTGAAATCAAAGCCCTTCACATGAACAACTTTGCTAGCCTGTGTCTGATCTTTGGCTCCATTGCCATGAATCAACGTTCTATTTTCTTTCTAAACTGAGTCATTGTTTCATCAGCTCCTGCACTCACTCTACTGCAATGTTTGTACACTAAAAGAAACTACTTCAATTTTCTGCCATCCAGTTTTGGGGAATTAATAATTTTGTAAAAATTATTTTGAAAATTCCTGGACTTGAGTCTCACCTTGTTCTGATATGGTTGGGCTGTTGTGCACTATTCTGAAAGGGAACAGAGAGAAGGATAGCTGTTTTTAAAGAATGGGCAGGGGGTAGTTATACTCCCAGAAAAATAGTCAGTTGGATCCATGCAGTGGTATGTTATTGGTTGGGGCAAGAACATCCTGGGTGCTTTATTTGTATACTCAGGGTCAACAGGGGTCAGGGGAAGGAACTTCATAAGTTCATATAGAAAAGAAAGGAAGTCATGCCTGGGATATTTCAGGGGTCATATAAGGCATCTCTTAGCCTTGGAGATGCATGAGCTTATCAGTTGTTACATGCACCAGGGCATATGCACCCCAGGGAAGCCTATCTTCTGGTGTCTGTTGATGCCCAAGGTGGGGGAACAGCCACACTCCTGATGCTCTCAGGATGAGGAAATCTGATATGTTAGGAATGCTTAGACCCTTTCAGCCCTGTAGAAAATAAATAAAATAACACAATTGATTGTTCATTATTAGATTCAATGTATATATTAATGTTCAGCTAAGACAGTTATAAAGTTTCTCAAGTTCTTACTTTTAAATTTGATATTTATCTTGTGATGAATTGTTAACAAATACTAACAGGGTTTCTTTCTCCACTCTCCCCACCCCTGTTAACAGGTTTCTCGGCCAACTCAGTAAGCCAAATCAAGCCAAGTTGAAAAAGTACGAAAGCATATTTATTGAGCAAAACAACTCCAGGGCTGGTTCTCCAGTCCCAGAGATCAAGGCTGGAGAAGCTGCATCCACAAGTGAAAGCAGGGAGACTATATAGGTTGTAAGCAAGGGGTGATGACATGCCCACCACAAGCTGGGTTTATGCCTAAGCATGGTCAAAAGCTGAACACTTTACTTGGATGGATGGCAGCTTCAGGGGAGGAAGCTGGAGTGGCTGCCAAGAAGGTGGAACTAGGCTTTTTGGTGCCTTCCCGTTGTTCAGCAAATTCTCTGAGTGGACGTGGTTTGGAGAGACAGGAATAAGCCTTCTAAGACCATTCAGGAAAGCTCTGGAGGTTCCAAACAAAAAAACACAGGACCAGCATTAATTTCTACACCCAACCTAATTAGCACTGATTATTATAGCACTAATAATTTCTTAAGTCTATACCACCTAGATTGCACTGTGTGAATGAATATGACTTTGAACTTCAGAATAAGATGAGTCAGACATATAGGGACATTAGGAGCAGGAAATGCTTACAAATAACTAAGTGATACTTTATCCTTTGCTATGTGAATGAATCCAATGTTAGAATTTCCATTTCACCTAGTGTTTTTGTCAGTTGAATACAGTTTAGTCTACAGAAATTACTTCATAAAATGCATAATTGTTCTGCCTTGTTATCATAAAGAGGTCAATTTTATATTATGTGAACCCTGGACCAATTAAAAAAACAAACATGCAAACTAGTGATTAGAAAAAAAAAAGTTCCATATAGGCTTTGCCCACGAGGTATGATAAAATAATGACAAGTAAATTTTACATATAATTGACTTAGAGAAGTATAATTTCATTAAAAGGAGTAACAAATATACAGATCAGTATTTCTTGTTAAGATTCAGAAAATACTTTTCAGATTAACTTTGTATTTGTTTCCAGACAAGTGTCTGCTTCTTTGAAAGATTTCACACTTTAGGGCAATAAAACAAAACTCACATATTGAATATTTCAGTGTGATTGAATGTAAGCAAGGGAGCACCAACATTGATCACAATATCAAAATGCATATGGAATATTTTGACAAATAACAGATGATTCAAATGAAATTGATCCAAACATCAAAAAGTTTCTTCCTTGCCTTGCACATTTCAAAGACATAGAAATAAATATATAAATAATTCATATCTTATTATAATAGTATGTCTATATATGCAATAATGGAGGAGAAATAAACTGTTACTAGCAGAAAAAGTCATAGTTTTCATATAAATAGGAGTGAATATTAAATGAATAGCAATATTTAGTTAGTTGCAGTATCAACCATATTCTTCCCGCATTCACTCATAGTTGCCAGAAAATGATGTATGTTGAACATCCAAAGGGATTATCTTCATCATTCATGAAGACATATGGTATATTACCACCATCAAATTATCCATGAAGAGATATGTGACAGTAAAACACATGTAAAGTCATAAATACTTGCCTTGGTTTACAGTATGCCAGTCCTTTTTAACACCAAAAGAATGAAGAAACAAAAAAAGAAGGAATAATAATTAGTTCATTCATAATTTGTGCAGTGAAAATAAATAATAACTAATGGCCTGACAGGTTAAAAATCAAACTGGTACATTAGAACAGCCATTTGTTTTTCTGTAACCTTGGTCAGCTCTGGCATTCCTTTTAAGTCTAAAATTTCTTGGTTTTAAACAGGATAATGGAGTTGATTTGGAAGGATTATTTTTAGATTTGCAATTTAGATCCACATTAGATAAAATGTATTGGTCCCTTTAGTTCTTTTCATTTCAACAGTCAATGTATTTAAGACTTTTAAACTAATCATTTAACAATTTTAATGTATTTCTTCTTAATTCTTTTTCTTTCAATCATCAGTAGCATCGAGCTTTATCATTTAAGTGGATAGAAGGAAAGCCTTCCCAAAAGGGGATTGCGGTCTTTTTAGATGCTTTGTTTAATAATGATGGGTTATTACTACATTAAGGTTAACTGGGATGATGGAAGGTTCCACTGGAGCTTCCAAGAAACTGTAAGTATAGAGTGATTATGACTGGTTTCATCTCATGTCATAGAAGTCCTTTGACATTTGATGGCGCACTTGTTTTACGTGGTTTTTCATTTACTTATTAAAGTAGTATGCACCATTATCTTGATCTGCTAGATAGTTGGCAACAAAATAAGTTGCCTGTGCATGGTCTCTGGAGTCCTACCAGAAGCCCACCTAGCAAGCCTAATTTCCTCTTACATTTGGATTTTTTTTTATGTAAAAGATATATTAGTTCTTTTTGTTCTGTTCTATTCCTCTGTTTCTTCTGCTGACAATGATGAAAGAAGAAACTAATGAAGAATAATGTGTGAGAATAATTTGTATAATAATGTGATTTAATGTATGGTCTTTTGTCTTCAAATATCCAATTGGTAATTATTCATTAAAAGTCATCAAACATACCAGAAAAGCTTATATTAAATAACTTATTTGATATTTTATATAGTTTTGTATGTATATGTGATATTATAACTTCACAATTCACAGTTTTTGTTCAAAGAAAATATATCATCCTGAAAAGATATAAGAATACCACACCTAACCTCAACTTGCCAATATCTCAGCTGATCTTGTTTCCTCAAACTGGAAGCCCCTGAGTCCTCACTCAAATGAATCTCAGCTGAACTGCTCCTCAAAAGCCTACAAGTTTAAAAAGCCTCTAGTTCCTAGTCCTCGTGCCTTATATACCTTACTGATTCCTGCCATCACTTCCTGCAATTAAAGGCGTGTGTCTTTCCCAAGCAAGACATAAGATCTCAAGTCCTGGGATTAAAGGTGTTTGCCACCATACCTGGCTTCTATGTCTGTCTAGTGGCTGTTCTGTTCTCTGACCCCAGATAAGTTTATTGGGGTGCACAATATATATCAACCACAACCTTTGGGTCCTGGAAAAGTTTCAATATTAGCTTTTATTTCTGTTATTCATGGTGGGACTCTTCAATTCTATCTGTGATTATGATGAGTTATAGGGGGCTCCTAGACAGTTTCAGGATGTCAGGCAAGTGAAAATGACTAATTGTGTGATTAAAAGATTGGCTCTCTAAGACAAGTGATAGACAGACTTGAGGAGGAGAGGAAGCAGTAGACTGAGTTCAGGCACTTAGTCACTAACTCATTCAGTTATACTTGTATGACAAAACCCCAGCACAAATACTGAAAGCAGGTATCTTGGGTACATATCATGGTTGATGACCACATCAATAGTTGTGTGTGATAAGAATCTGATTCCAAAGGAAGAGGAAACTTACAAATAATGCCATGAACCCTCAGAACCATGGACTGTACACTTTTTGGTGATCCTGGTTGTATGCCTTATAACATAATCTGTAATTACAGGCATAGTATGTTCTTGAAAACAGTGATATTCTAATGAATGCAAGAGTTTGTTTTGCATTCAGGAGACTATGACCAGTTGAATAGTGGAAAGGGTCTTTAGATCTTTGAAAAATTAGCTGGTGGCTCAAATGATGGAAGATTTGTTTGGTATTATGCCTATATCATGAAGATACTACCTACTTCTGAATACTGTAATGACTAGGAATATTTTATATTACTTAAAATTATTTCTGAAGGTAGAGTTCCTCATCACAAATATCTAGTAAAAAAATCAGCAGATGACAACTTATTTTATTTTAATATTTATTAAATGCTCTGATATATTTTTGAAAATACAGCAAAGTAAAGTTTTTTTTTTCCTATTTCTTCACACAAAAGCAAGTGATTGTCTCCTCCACCACTTTTCACCTTCCATGTGGCATAACATCAGTTAGTAGTCAGTACAATCAGAACTTGCATTATTCAATAAATGCAAACATGTGGGACGGGGCCTAGGCACTAGGAATACACTAGAAAATGAAGTAAACAAGGAGTCACAAGTAAATAGAGAAAAAGCTGTGAGGCTACCTCCTATTCCTCTGAGCCCTAGGTGTGAAATGGTGGGCATTAAGGATAGTAGTTAGCAAAGACCTCTGAGAATGAGTGGGGCTTCAGTTAGGCCAGACTATTAAGAAAAAGCTCTGCATGAAAAGGGCCATAGCAAAGGTCTTTCTAGGTATTAAAAAACAATAGTTGTTATATCTCTGGGTTACTAATTTGTCTTTTCAGAAAAAAATAATCAACAACAAAGTAACAAAATGAGAAATCATTAATTCTCTAGAGCTTTCTGACCTACAAAATAAGGCTTTCTTAATCTCTGGATATTCCAGATTTATAAAGAAAACAACTGGACTTACATTAAAACAGCAACAAACAATATTCATTTACTATAGAGCTGTTTGAATTTTTCTTTTCCTAAAAATGAAGGATGGGAGAGAAGAGGAAAGTACCCAATACACAGAATTCTTTCACTTGTAAGTACCTCTAGGTACTTACAGAGGGATTTAGATTCATTTGTTTTAAATGATGGTGGGTCTCAGAAAGGCTGGAAAATCACACGAACACACAGACGTTAACAGGATAGCAAGCACGGCAATTCTTGGTGCTTGCTGAGACGTAATTCCTAGACTGTACTCTTTGAAATGTGCAGCAGCAGCATATCCAATTCACATTCCTCCTCAAGTCTATGCTCTTCTTCTGTTTTGTATAGATAAATTTAAATTTTTCCAAGATAAGGTTTGGCTCTAAGCTTCTAAATGTTCATCAAAGATAACATCAAAAAATTCAATTATGCTACCTTTTTTTTTTGCCCCAAAAGGAAGAAAACCTTGCCATAATCAGTGAAGCTATTTTTAAATTGCAGGAGGGCACAGATGAAGGTACAAATTAATGAGCTGATGTCATATTAATGTAGTCTTTTTGATCTTGTAATCATGAGCTCTTTACAAATCATGTTTGGTTTCAAGATTATGATTCGAGACTCCTGGTTGCAGACGTATAATTTAAATACCATTAAAGAAAACTCCAGATGTTTCAAGGAAACATTTCTTGTATTTAAGAATGAAGGCACATTTAAAACGTGGTCTTAAAAAAAATCTGACTAAGTGTGCTTTCATGGGCAGTGTGCTTCAAATTTCAAAATCATAGTTAGATGCTCTGAATTTGATTGGTAGATTTCTGATCCTCCTCCAATCTTGGTATAATAGGAAAATTATACATGGTTGATATATCTAGAAAAGTAAGTCATAAAATAAACAATCTCAGAAAAAGGTAAGGTGATAAATCCTGAACTCTTAATATAAACAAGGTTGAGATTGCATTTTTATTTTCCCTGGAGAGCCCAAGTCTTTTCATTCTATATAGGTTGCCATGAGCTCCATGCTAATTAGAATTCAGAGTTCACAGCATGGGTCCTGAATCTCTGGGATGAGCCTGCATAGGCAGCTTCTCTGACCACTCCTCCTCAACTCTCAGGATCCCTTGAGTATGTGGGTCAGGATTTTCCACAAAGCACGTTTTGCTAAATATAGAAAAATAGAGACACAAGAAAGGGAAAAGAGCCTGGTACGTTCCACTGAGGCAGGTCCAAGCCCTTCCCCCTGCATCAAGGCTGAGCAAAGTGTCCCCCTATAGGTAATGGGCTCCAAGAAGCCAGCTCATGCAGCAGGGATGGATCCCTATTTTACTGCCAGGGGGCTTTTAAGCAGCACAAGCTACGCCACTGTCTCCCTTATGCAGAAGGCCTGCTTCAACTGAATGTACAAGACTTTGTCGACCTTCCATGGGATGCCTTACCTTTTTGGAGGAGGGACTAGGAGTGGGTGGGTTGGGGGAGAAGGCTTGGGGTGGCAGGAGGAGGAAAGAGAGGGAATCTGTGATTGGAATGTAAAATGAATAAAACATTTCTTAATTAAAAAAGAGAAAGGAAAAATAACCCGAAAACAAAGAACTTGACATTTGAAAATGGTCTCCAAAAAAGTAAAATCACAAAAACAGAAATTATACAAAAACTGGATTAAATAATGCTACAGTCAGATACTGTTTCCATTCTTTTCCTTTAAAAAAACAAGAATGTTTTGTTCTTCTCTGAAGCTTCCTCATTAGGTAAACACTGTTTATTTATTGAAGGTCAGGACTTTGAGCTCAAGTGGTAGAACAATTGGCTGGAACACACATTGTTGTTTCTTCAAGGACCGCTCAAGGAATTTCCCCGCCTCTGTGAATACTTTCCATGGTGGTTTTTTCTTTCTTTTTTTTGACAGATGTGTGGTTATGAATATTTATAATAGTGCCAAATGTGAAAATAAAATGTTTGGTTGCAGCCCTAGAAATGCATGTGTTTTTGGAGAAAGCATAGAGGTAAGAGGAAGAACTAATTATCTTTGAGTCTTCCATACAGAATGCTTACTTGCAGCTCTTCTAGCAGTACTCCTTTGAGAATTTAGGAGTATGCAGGCTTCACTCCTCTCTCTCTCTCTCTCTCTCTCTCTCTCTCTCTCTCTCTCTCTGTTTTTATAACCCTAACACCTTTACTTATCCTTGAAATATTTATATTTAGTAGTGAAGACTGTTTCTTTTATACGTAGTATATTAAAATTTAGAGGCAATGGTCTGATCTTACTTCCAAATAGAGTTTACTTACATTTAAAAAATAAATAAAGCAAGAAGTATACAATGTAAATTGTTAGAAAGAATCTGATAATAGATCTACTGACTTGCAACTTCCAAAATAAAAAAAACACAGGTCTTTGCCCACAGTTTTATTCTTTTATTGAGCAAAACACCATGATTATCAGCAACCTCTTCTACATGAGTTAATAATATTTCTGATAAATCAATATATATATATATACATATATATATATGGGGAAACACAACTTTTTAAAGAAATTCTTTTCCATTTGAGGAAATGAGAGTTAATCCTTTAAATCCCTCATAACCCAGCTATAACTGCAGAATCACAGAAATTAGGCATAGAGTAAGGAGCTGGGGGACATTTCTTCTTACCAAATGACGCTTCCAGTACCACAATTGGATTATATCAATTTTGAATTGTTTGTTAGAGAGGTCCCATGGGAACTCCCAAACAACCTTGGCTGTTGCCAAGACTATAAGATTCTCTGTACAAACTGACTACAAGGCCCTGCAACACCTACTCAACTCAATGAAAATGGAGAAGTTGACCTTGTGCTAAATGGTGTTTCATCTGTATGTGCTAGGGTCTTTGGTACAGGGAGGCACTCTGTATGCTAACAAACAAGAAACATAAACACCAACCCTGCCACAAATCCTATGATCTACAATGCTGTCCTGCTTGAGGATGTGCTAGTAGAGTGGTGGCACACAGCTTATGGGAGGAAACAACCAATTTCTGATTTGGCTTAAGACTTACTCCAAGAGAGTTGGAACCTGTGTTTGACACTGCACAGGTGACCAAGAACCTGAGACTAGCTAGGCCAGGGTACTAGGGGAAAAGCAAATTCTATCGTTCCAAGCACTAGGAAGGAAGGAAGATGGCAGGGCACAGAAAGGTGTACAAGGCATGAGGAAACAGGAAGTCTCTCTCTTTAGAATGAGGGTTTTGTAGAGGTAAGCTAGTGGCGAAAGCGGTTCAACTGAGACCCTCGGTGGTGCAGACTCAGAGGCTTCAAGTCAGAGGATTCAGGCTCTGTTTTTTGTTTTGTTTTGTTTTGTTTTTTGTTTGTTTGTTTGCTTTTGGTTTTTGTTCTTTTGTTTTTTAATTAATAAGACCTTTTAAGATTCATATTACATGTGTTAGTTTTTTTTTAATTTTATTTAATTATTATCCTTTAGAAGCCTGTTTTCTAATGAGAAGCAGAAAGGGAGTGGATCCAGATTAGAGAGGAGATGACGAAGAATCAGGAAGAGTAGAGCAAGAGGAAAATGTAATCAGGAAATATTATGTGAAAAAAATCTATTTTCAATAAAAGGGGAAAAGAAATCAGACTTCCTCATAGTAAATTCTTCAACAATTTATACTTACTAATACCCAATAATTTTTATCTACCTTTTTCAAATTTGAAATTCCACTTTTTATAAAATGTCATCTAATGAAATAGAGTAAACAACGTCTAACTTTGATAACAACGCAAGCATCTTGCTTGTTTATCAGTTGTGGTAAAAAATATCCAACACCTTTCTTGAAGTCAGTGACATGAGCAGACACCCGTCATCATTATATTATCCATTTTTCAGTATTCCAGACTATCACCAAGCAAAAAATGAGAAATATAAATTGGGGAAAGATAAATAATAACACTTCCTTTACTTAAAGATGACACAATGATGCATGTGTTTGCTAAAATCTAAAAGAATCTTCAGCGAAATGTGGTAACATAGAACTGTAATCCTTGAATTTGTAAGTCTGATTCAGGAGGCTTGCAAGTACAAGGCCAGCCTGGGCATCATGATTGAAACTGTGTCAAAATGAAAAGCAACTACACACACATTTGAAGGAGAGAGACAGAAAGACAGAGAAAGAGAGAACATTCAAATAGAAATTAAAATAATGCCTTTTTCATTTCCTGTTTTTTTAAGATTATAATATACTTACATCGTTTCTCACTTCCTTTTTCTTCCTCCAAACCTTCCCATACATCCTTCTTGCTCTTTTTCAAATTTATGGCCTCTATTTTCATTAGTTGTTTTTACATGCATATATGTATATGTATACAAACATATATTCCTAAATATGACCTTCTAAGCATGTATAATGTTACTTGTATGTGTATTATTTCAAGGGTGACCATTTGATGTACGATAACCTGCTGTGGGATGGTCTGTATGTCAAACATGTTGCTTATTGGTCAATG
>CABHPR010138352.1:18095-60639 GCA_902168415.1 Peromyscus melanophrys
AGAGATTTGTCCTGACTGTGGGTCAGGCAGGAAAACTCTAGCTACAATAACCAAGTGGTGTTCTCTTCCTTAAAACTCATTATTCCTTAGTTGTCTGAAGTTCTTTGTTAAGGCTTGAGACCTCATGGACTTTTTCCTGTCCAATTTGCTTTGTCTACTCATATTCTGTTTGTTCGCTTCATATTTATAAGCATTAATACTCAATAGTTTATCCCAGTTCGTCATTGTACAATATTGTTTTCATTTGCATTGTACATGATACCTTGTCAGTTTATTAATTTAACTAATTCATACATTTTATTTAAGGTAATATACAAATACATGAGCTATCAAATTTATAACAGCATGAGAATCGCAGCTATTGGGGGAATCTGCACCACCCTAAATAATGATGCTAAACATGAGAAGTTTTGTATTTTTCTCTTTCTCTGGTTCTTCCTTCTTCACTTTATTTTCAATTTTAAAGGTGAGTAATATTTTACTATGTTCATTATTCTTCTGTTACTTAGTCACGGTTTTTCAATGCTTTGAAATAGAGAATTTTACCAGTAAATATGTCATTAAATCACTTTGTGTCTATACAAACAATGCTTGTGTGCCACCCCCACATTTATTCAGTTAGCCCTGAATTTACGACATGAATCTGCCACAGAAATAGCCCTCCTTCAGCACATAGGCAATTTACAATTTAATTAAAGTTCTGACAGCACCAAGTTATCAGAAAGCTGAAAATGTAATCTCAGCTAAGACAAAAAACAATATTTACCTGAATTTACTTGAAAGACTTCTTCCAAAGAAACTGTTCAAGTCTGTCATTGTAAAGATTTCCAGAGCTAGTCTGATTTCCCAGGAGGAAATAATTTTTACTAATCTGGGCCAGTAGAGAATAAAGGGATAACATTATGCATTGGCATTAATCATTCCAATAATCTCTACTGTTACTCTTATTTGTTTTAAAGTGAAATTTGATGAGAAAAATACTGAGGAAGAGAGGTGGAAAATTCCTTATATGGAAGCCCACTGCGCCATTGCTTAAGTAATCTTCTTGAGGGGCTGTGTCACACTGAGCTCTAGGCAGGGACATTGCCACACCTGGACCCTTCTTTACTGTGATCCCTGCCTTAATGGGGTACATCTCATGTGACTATTTTTTATTTTTTATTTTTAAAATTAAAATGAGATTTTATATTGCTATCTCCTTCCCTTTCCTTCCTCCAAATCCTCCCACTTACACGTCAACCCTTTTCAAGTTTTGGTTTTCATCGTATGAAGTCCTGTTCCTTTGTGATTACTATTACATTGTAAAGAACCTGGATCTAAGTTTGATTGCCCTTTCTTAGAATGAACTATATCACATACTCTAGTCCACACTTTGTTCCTTCTTTTACACTCTTACAGATGAATAAGTTTTTAAGGGAAACATGATTGGAAACATTAAAAAAATAACAAAACAGAAAAATGTTTTTTAAGGAGCAGGAGACTTGGTTTCAGAAGAAACTTCCCAGAACCCCCCATTGTCTGTTTATCTGAATCCTGAAGTTTCAGCACGACATACCAGTGTTATTTTTGGACCATAAGACCAAAGTAGCCATTCTACTGTCAGTTTCACATTTTTTGGGGTGGGGGCAGGGAGAAGTCTAAAGTCCATGAAATATGTAAACCTTCTTCACCTCCATCCTTGAAATCATCAGGTATGTGCTTTACCCCAGTTAGCCCCACCTTTTAATCTCTACTATAAAATTCAGATAAAGAGACATTTCAATTATTTTCACAACAACAATAACAAAATGTTAAAACCTATTATACCTCATTTAACTCATAATTTAAAAACAAAAAAATCCATAGTGAGTGAAACTTCATAACTCAAGACCTTTCAATATCATTTTTAAAATATATATAATCCTTTTATCACTGCATTTCCCTTCACTTTAACCATTTCTTTGATATTTTTTTACTTTAAAAGTCCTAAAATGGAAAATTCACTATTTTTATGAAAATGTCATGAAGTAAAAAATTTTACTCAACCTCTCTTTTAAATCATATATACACACACACACACACACACACACACACACACACACACACACACATATAAACACATATACCAGATAAATGATATCGATAGACTAATAATTATATATCTATATATAGATATACATGCAACATAAATGATATGGACATAAGTATTTATTAGGTTTAAGTTTATTTCCTATCAGAAACTAAGTAAAGTCAACAGAAGTATTTTTGAGTCTTATTAAACATTTACTGCCGAGGGCCATGGGATTATGCAGCAGGTGAAAACTAGTGTATGACAAGTCGACCCTCCAGATGTATAACTCCCTGATGGGGAGATCCACCTGGCAAAGCCGTGGGGTCACTGGCTGTGGAAACCGGTTGTTTTCTGTCTGTATCTTTCTCAGGTACCACTGTTATGCCTCCTTAATAAGAACAGTGTTGGGTGCTTTCCACAGCCCGTTGGTAGTGTGTTTTACATCTTTGGGCACACTTATAGTTGTGAATGGTCAGGTTATGATTTCTGTTTAAGCTGTATAATTCTGATGAACAGAAATATTACCAGAATAGTCTTTACTGACACAGGAAAGTAACAGCATTCTCAGTCTCAAAGACAGCCTTTTACACATTTTGCAAAGACCTTAGAACTAGTCCAAACCAGACTGAGCTGCCCCTACAGAATACACACGTAGACTAATTCCCAGGTGTTGTTTATTGCTAAATCAAGGCCAGGTTGTTAACACTGAAACATAGGTACTTGCTCAAGGTTCAGCCAATTGTATAGTGTCTGGGACCCTTCACCAACTTAGAGTTATGTGCATGGGTCAAAGTGGCTTTACTAGCCTGAGAGAAACTATGTGACTTATCTTGTGATTTGAGAATGGATAAGACCCTAAAAATGTAATTTATAATTGTCCAGAATTTGGCTGTCAGAGATAATTTACAAAACCCAATTGTGCATGTGTGTGTCGGGGGTGAGGTATGTAATGTAAGGGGAGGCTGTCAGAGAGCAGAGGCAGTATGGAGAGAGACGGGTGTGTAGAGTTATGTGAGGGCTGCTGCAGAATGTGAACTGAGTGTGAGAGAGAATGAGAGATGAGGACAGCGGCAATGTGGAGGAGGAAGCTATGCAGAATATGAGTGAAGTGTATGTGTGCTGAGAGAGATGAAGAAAAAGAAGCATGAAGGAGAGAAGCGTGAGGAATGGAGTGAGTAAAGAGTAAGGAAATAATGTAGAAGTATGTGTATGAGTAGTAGGAGAGAGAGAGAGAGAGAGAGAGAGAGAGAGAGAGAGAGAGAGAGAGGAGCGCTACGGGAAAGAGCTGTTGTTACATAGATAGCTGTGACTAAGAACTGTGTAAAGTGCTCTGTGGTGAGAGAGCTATGTAAATAAGATGTTTAGCTGTGGCTGTGTGGAGATTTGTGACTGTGTGGAAGCAAGGAAGATGAAGTTGTATAGAAAAGAGACTTAGAAGAGAAATGTATGTAAAAGATAGATGTGTAGATATGTGAAATCAGATGTGACTGTGTATAGAGATGTATGGCCATTTGTATGTGAAGACAGATCTTTAGCTGTATGTATAAAATGTAGCAGTGTGGAGATATGTAGCAATGCGGAGACAGAAAGAGTCAGAGACCATTCTTAAGATGAAGGAAAAGAGAAAGTTAACATCAGAAAGCATGTGTGTTTTCTTATTTTACCAGTCAGATAGATAGAAACTTACTTCTAAATACCCTCAGATAAAAAAGGTCTAGCCCTCGCTGCCTTCAGGGATTTTCTTGCATTACCCTGGATGTGGCCTTGGAGCAGGCTCTCCATAAGGCCCCTGGCAATTTACAAAACCCAATTGTGTGGGGGTGGGGGTGGGGTGAGGTATGTAATGTAAGGGGAGGCATACTTTTAGTGATTTTTTTCCTTCTCTGCATAAACAATAATATATTGATGAATGGTTTAGAAAGAAGTAGACGATAAAGGAAACACACAGAGAGAGACAGAGACAGAGAGAGATAAATCTTTTCCTTCCTACACAACAGAGATGCTCCTAAAGTCTTTAGGAGACTAAATGTTTAAAAGGTACCAGAACCCATGTTCTCCCCTTTCTCCTGGACCTTGGACTTCCAGCTTTTTCATAAGAGAAGGAAAAAAAATTGGTATCAGAAAGAAAACAACAATAACACAATCAATAGAAACTACTTTTTTCCTGAGGTTCTGGTTTCCATGCAGATAATCCAAGGTGTCCCTTCTCAATGCAGATTCTGAACTGCATTGGCACAGGTCAGACAATGTAGCTCACATTGGAACTGTAAATGTACACATAGCTGGCTGCATTCCTCAGGCAGGTTTGGCTTCTAGAAGCTCAGAAAGTCCCCAGTCTTGAGATCAAACACTGGCAACTGCTTATGTGGTCATCAGCATTGTATTTAATAACCGAGCTTGTCTAGCAGTACTTCTAAAACCTGCCCTCCTTGCTGCAGTGTCTCATACTGCGGTAATATGTGGCCATCATTTCTGGCTCTTTTCCAAGAAGGATTTATATCAATTTGTTCAATGCACTTAATCCAAGAATAAGAATCTTTATTTAAAAAAAAAATCTTAACATTCTTGTTCTGTCTGCTGTTGCAAATAATCAGAAAGATAGCTATGTACTTGAATTATTAAATTGTTAACCCTGGTAAAGGGGAAAAATGGATGAATTGATCTACACACAGCCTCCTATGATTGATTATTGGTAACAGCTTGCTCAATTCATCTCCTCCCTGTATCTTTTCCTCATTTCTATGTAACTGAAGTATTTTTGATTAAGATGTGGCATGCATTTCCTCATTCATTAAATTTTTTGACTTATAAGGACTTGTTTTCATGCATTAAATATAGTGTTCAGGACATTGTGACAATGCCAGAATTCTTTTCCCACAATAGAGGACTTACGTATAGAGTGAGCAGGGCCATCAACCTAACCTTTGGTTGGTCAAGCACACTTGCAGGAACTTTTTGTGAGAAGAGAAACATGACTGAGAAAAATCTAAATTTCCAGTTCACAAAAATGAAACCTAGTTATTTCAACTCATTTTCTTTCATCTTTCTAGAAATACAATAACATACATAACTGATATAAATCTCTACTCTACTTTCCAATAAGATTTTCTTTTCAATTGGCTTAGATATTTAAACAAATATAATTTTGAAATCTAGCACACCTCTGTCGTTTATTGACTTTCAACAAATTTCCTTAACCCCTGCATGTTTTTGCTCTGTCATTAAGTCAACAGATAAATAACTAAATTTCTACCTGGCATTTGTCACTGTGTGAGGAGCTTTGAGCAGGGAAATGACCAAAGAAAATTACACATCATTTATAATGTTTTCACTCTAGGAAAACATTTGTCATGTGTACTTTTAGGGCTGCTAATAAGTTGATAAATATGTAGCTATAACACACAAGCATTTGCATATTTTTTCACTGCTGCTCTACAGCTCTGTAGTCTCATACGACAACAAAGGACCTTTTTAATAATAAATTATCTCTCATACAGGTTTATAACAACCCATATAATGAATTTTAAAAGTAGTCTCAGCATCATTGTAATGGAGCTCTTGGATTCTATCATTATTACCTATTAGCATTCAGCAATCTGTTTTAACTAGTTCCATGTTACATATATGCACATGGGAAATATTTGAAAAAGGTTACATAGACACTAAACATGTACAAATATTTTCTCTATCATTTCTCTTAAAGACATAGGATGAGGTATTTATATAGCATAATTTTGTGTGTTGTAAATAATACAAATATGATTAAAATATATAGGTTACAAAGTATATGAAAATACAACTCTAATTTGTATAATGACCATGAAGTTTTATGAATTTTAATTTCTAGAAGTGGTCTTGGAAACAAATTCCATGCATACCACGCAATGGGTAAACATTCCTCTTCAAATTTTTTTGTACATAATTTTAATGAAATAGCACTTCTAAAATATTTTTATTAGTGTAAGCCATGCCACTTATCTCCAGGTTAATCATTTAAGATGACGTTGATATTGTGGAATCAAGGCAGACATTACCAGTTTCAATCAACTAACCTTTTAGGAACCTGAATTACAACTGGAAGATGGTAATGAAATCATTCTTAATATTGTTACAGTCAAGGTTTGTAGATATATCTGAAATCGCCCCTTTCTGGAGCTGTAATCGATGCTATGAGCCAGTTCCCATGTGAATTTCACAGATTGCTAGTGTGAGCTGGGACATGAGTAGAACATCCAGGAACTTTAGCTCATTAGTCATTTCATGGGGGGAAGCAGATGGCTTCCCTAGAAGAGGGAGTTTTCACCTCCCACAGAATTTGGACACCAGTACCCAAAAGGCCTCATTGTTCACAAAAGCATGTGAGTGCAACTTTCAGACTGAATCTACTCTAACTCCCTTTCCTCTCATGATGTACACATGCCTACATAAAATGTGCTTCCACACAATGGCTCCCAACTGGAGAACCACTATATCATCAATGAGGACTGTTATCTCATTATTTGCTAATCAGAGTTCGATAGTATGCAGATTATTTAATATGTGTGGTTCTCAGGAAGCATTCTACTGAAAAACAGCTTGTATCATAGACACTCACCATCACAACTAGCTTCTTAATCTTTGAAATGATTGGTATTTCAGCTTCAATGATTATTTGATAAGAGAGGCTGCCTATCACACGCAGGACCTCTTCCTATAAATGCAAGTAACACTTCCTCATTTGTGGAAATGATAAACATCTCCAAGTATTGCCAAGTTGTTCATTTGTTGTCCTTGGTTAAGAACTATTAATATAAAGGCATATCAATGTCAAAAAGGAAAATAACATGATCTCAAACTGAGCATAGCTTAAGAAAAGGGTGAGACCTGGGGCCATTGTGTCATCCAGGCCTGAACTGCTGCCAGGGTCTGAGTTAACATCCATGACTCCTGTTGGGACTGAGGGCTGTGCGATTGCCTGTGGTCTGGCAACACCTTGAGACCATGTTGGTGTCCAAGGGTGCTGAAACCTGGGACATACAGATCTATGCTGCTCCCCAGTGCCATAGTGACATCTGGATCAGAACTGCAACTGAGTGCCATGTCTGGGTCCATAGCACTACTGTCACCAGGGTCTGTGTTGATGTCTGTGACTCCTGTTACCACTGGAGACCATGTGGATACCTGGGGCCTGGGCTTCCAACTAGTACCACATTGGTGTCCATTCTGAGTGACCTGCACTGCCACTTGGGGCCATGGTGACATTCAGGCTCAGGCTGCTTCCAAAGACTATGTATGGAACCACAAGTCAGGGTCTGTGTTGAAATCCATGGCCTGTGTAGCCACCAAAGGCCACAAGGAAGCATTGGGTCTGGGCTGCAACCTGTGGATTTTTGGTGTCTGATGGCCATGCCTGCACCAGGGTCATGCTGATCTGAGTGGCCTGTGCTCTGACCTGGAGTCATGGTGTCATCTTAACCAAGCTGTTGCCAAGGTCCATGATCTCACTGCAGCTATGGCCTAGACATCAAAACATAGGAATCCCACCTAATGAAATCAGACGACCATTCCGATCTGTTCCTGCCCTTTGCTGGCTGTGGGAAAGCTGGCCTTGCTCCTAGCTTGACACTGCAACAAGAGAGTTGGCCCAGTCCCTCATGGGAGAGCTACTGCCCACCCCCCCATACCTCACTCTGGAGGGATGGCTCCACCCCTCACAATCTGGTGTGGGAGAACTGACCCTGATAGCATGGGCGTAGGAGAACTATGGCTTTGTCCCTCACCTGGAGGGAGTGGCCCCAGTGGCCTGGACTGATCAGCTCAGCTACTACCCAGGCTCACATCCAGGGCCTTGGGTTGACCTATCCTAACATCTACCCCATCTATGACGTGCTGGAAAGGCAGGAAAGACAGAGGAGCAAAGAGGTTTTTATTGGGTTGGCTTTTTCAGAATGAGTGGAATTTGAGTGCATGATGTGAAATTCCCATAGAATCAATAAAGAAATTATGTCAAATAAAAAAAGAAAAAGAAAAAAAAGAAAGAAAAGGTTGAGAGCAAATATAGAACCAAAGTCCATTTTCTAGGTAAATATATATCCATATCCTTATTAGCCACTCACTTATTTCTGTGTATCAGCTGCCAGGATGAGATCAGGAAGGAATGTCAAATCTTAGTTTTACCACCCAGATGAACTTAACATCCCAAGATATGTCATCAAATATGAATTGTTCCTGTTTTGCAATTCAACACCAAAAGTATCATAGAAAACAAACAAACAAATGAAAAACAAACACAAGCAAACAAACAACCAAACAAACTAGGTGCTGGATTTAAAGGGACTGTGAATTTGCCAATTTGTATTGGTATAGTTTGGTATAGTAAATGGTACTATGAAATGGATTATTGAGTTCTAACTCCTGACATTTATCCCTGTAACAGTGAGTGATATTGGAAAGTATATGTCACACTGTGTTGGTTTTCAAGACAACCATTACAAAGTGTCATGGATTGTGTGGATAAACAAGAGGAATGAGTTTTTTTTTTTTTTTCTAGAATCTTAAAGCCTAAGAGTCCAAGATGAAGTTTGGATGGCTTGTTTTCTTTGGAGCCCTGTCTTGATTAACCCTGTCTTCGCACCATCTTCATTTTATATCCCTCTCTCCTAATCTTTTGTTATAGAACACTAGTTTGTCTATCATTGGGACAGTGTGTGATATTAATCACCAAAAATAAAGATCCTGTCTCCAAAAATAGTCACAATGTGAGGTAATCAGCATTAGAATGCTAACATACAAATATACACATCTGGAACACGATTCTGTTTATAATGCCCCCTGCCTAGCCCTCTTCTCTGTCTCAGGAACAAGGAGTGCCACAATGTATTCCTAATATGGAATTGCTGTGACATAAACTTAGGTGAACCACTCTGTCTTGCTCTTTCCTTCATCATTGAATTATTTTAGTGATCCAAATGAAAGAAATCTATAATTATACAATTATAATAATAACACAGCAATTCCTTTTTTTCTGAGTAAGTCAAGAATATTAATAAGAAAAAGCACTCACTTTCTGTGATGGATGGGGCTGAAAAATCTGACGCAGATAGGAAGATACTGCCAAGTGAGATGGCATGTGTTCTGGAGAAGGGGGTACAAGCAATGCACCATGGTACATTTGGGAAGTCAATAATATTTTTATTGATTCTAATATTAATACTTTCTAAGATTTATGAATAAGTCTTAACTTCTTTCTCATATTTATATTCACTGAAAGTTGTCTTTAGAAGTTCCTCTCACTTAAAATATTTTATTAGGCAATTTTGTTCTACCATCAGTTATATGTTTTGATGTTCATATGATTGAATGTCACCTAAAATATCAAGAACCTGTGGCAATAAAGGTAGGAGTGAGCAGAAGGCATGATGTGATAGAGGCTTCCATGATGTGGATTTACTGTTCTTTATAACACATAAGATGTTTTTCTGTGCCTAAGTGATTTGAAAAATAGAGGAGATAAAACTAGAGAAGACTCTTGAAGGAAGGGAGGAGCTGACCTCAGGAAGACAGTAATAAACAAATTGAGTGGACAAACCAATCCAGAGAACACATATTGTTGGTCCTAGATCTTTGCCCTCCCCTTTGGAACTGAGGAAATAGGGCTGCTGACATGGCAGTGAGAGTATAATGCCATTCTTTATTCTTGGACTCTTTATTGACTGCCAGAAGAATGGCTTAAATTATATACAAGGAAGGTTGAATTTGTTGATTTGCTGTAAGCCTAAAATTTTATATGTGCACATGCATATTTATATTCAAGTAAAGCATCTCATATGATACATGAGAGTTGATGTCTGGAACTTATGTCAAAGGAAGCTTCATGATTGTTTAGTAGTAAATTACTAATTAACTAATAAAGATACTTATTAAAGTAATATTATATAGATTAGAAATCACAACAAGGAACTACAAAGAAACTATTTTCTAAAAGTCTTTTAAAGTCAAGTCTTTTCCATCCCTCCCACCCCTTGCTCACCCCCCCCCCCCACACACACATATGCATGCACTGACACTTATTTGGATTTTGCTCACATACTTGGTTGTTTTGGCTTTAGGATGGGATCATGCTGTATAGTGTAGTATGGTCTGAAACTTGCTATGTAGGCTAGTCTTCTTTGTAGTTGTGATTTTCCAGCATCAGTCTTCTAAGTACTGAGATTCTAAAGAATAGGTCACATTACTGGATATAGTGCTTATGATAATTCATATTTTGTTGCTCCCATGAACTCCATGCTTTTAACGGTTTGGTAATATTGACTGAATCAAATAAGTATGACATAAACATTCATATGGTTTCATAAACAATAATCCTCTGATCCCATTACTCAGACAACATATATATGTGAGTTTGAGGCCAGCCTGGTTTTCATATACATATCAGCTTCCAGGATAAGAGTACTGCACAGTGAGACTTTGTCTCAAAATAATAATAACTAAAAATAATTCTCCCTTTTTGACATGTTAACCAATGAAGTACCCCAGACAACCCTCATTCAAAAAATCATAGGCTATTGCCATTGCTTATTATTCCCCTCTAGAAATGGCCAGTAAGACCCTATTGCTGAGGGCACCAATTGTTTGAATCATAGAACATGATGATACAAATTTGTCACAGTATGGAAGCGTCATCCATAGTAGCTAGCTTTCATATTGCTGGAAGGTACAATGAAAACCAATGGAAGAAAAAAGTCACTGCAAATCTTACCTACTGGTAAACCATGCAGGCTACAACAGTGGTTGAACTGGCAAGGCATGTCCTTGTCAAATGACGGCAGGAACCTCATGAGAGAAACCAGACACTTTCTGATTAGATTTATGTCAGATTCACCAGATGAAACCTGTCACCATTATTGGGCCAACAACCTATGGAAATATGATATAGGTACTGGGGCAGAGCCTACCATTACTAAACTTTTAGATAAACATAAAATTAAGATGACTATGGATGACCTCATTATATCCATGGATAGGTCATCTCCCAACTCTCATCTGAGAAGCTTCTATATACCATAGATGATGACTGACACAGACATCCACAACAGGCCAAAAGTCAGAGAGTAATACTATTCAATGTTCATGTCTGAAATATATGCCATACACCTCCCTAAAAGCTCAGAGATAATTGCAGAAGAAGGGATATAAACAGTGAAGGAAACATCTTCTGGACATAGCAGAAGGGCAACACATATACATACACAACAAATACAATAACACGAAAAAAACTAAACAAGCACTAGGTACCAAATACAAAGAAGTTGTGCACACAATCTCACTGGTATCTGTGTAGCTATTGACAATGTTTAGCTACTAAGAGAGGAAAAGCCAGTGTTCTCTAAGCATGTAGTGTCTGGTTAAGTGCACCACATGACAGTGAAAGACTATACATTCAAGAATATTTGGAGAGAAAAATGGTATTAAGAAATGTTTTGCTTTGTTTGACACAGAGTTGGGAGGGTAGAGAGGGGATAGATCTGGGAAGAGTTGGGATCATATTGAACATGATCAATATACATTGTATAATACTCTAAATGAAGCACTATTTTAAATGGAATTCATTTTGGACTATTTTGTTATTCGAATGTTACCTAGAATTTTGTTTCTTAACTTCTCTGATTTTGTCTTTCTTTAATAAAATGGAAATAATATTTGATACAGCATATATTTATGAATATTCAACAAAATAATAAATTAGTGAAGAGTCTGTCATGAAATATTAGTTCCATAGTGGTCACCCAACACTGTTATCTCTATATCACCCTTGTTCCCATGAAACGGGGAAATATAAATCAACGTCTAATCATACATAGGAATAGAGAATGTTGCATTTTCATATAAACAACTTTCTGATAATTTATTATAACTTAGGGACAGAATTTTTATTAAGATGCATTTTAAATTATAATTTGATTTCATATAGCCTAGAAAGCCTAAACACATCATAAACTACAAAAACAAATATTTACAAAGACAGAGTCACACAAGTGTTTCCATTTCCACTATCTGTCCCCAGGGAACTCACCTGATCTGGAAAGGTTTCTATTCATTACTAAAATGAGAAAAAAAAAAAAACATATGAATTTTTTCCTGAAGGTATTTGAGAAAATATTTCCAAAATGCCTCATTGCAAAATATAGAATCCAGTCCTTTGGTGTTGTGGGGTATGTACTGTGCATTGTGATAAGGGTAACATTAGATACACAGACTTGAGCTTATGATGCAGAAAACTCTAAGACACATTTTGTAAAGTATAGCCCAGCAAATGACTAGCAAAGAAACATTCTAATGTTAATCAATTTTGTCTCACTATTCTTTTGACTCTCTACTTTGCTCAAATTGTCTATCCAAATTTTCAGCAGCTAATTGGGCATCTGATAGTTGTAATAGATATTTATGTAAAATGAACTAAGTTGGCTTTGCTATGGTGATCCGGCATGATTCTGTCTCTAGGTGTCACAGGTACAGTCTGGGCCTAGTCTGTCATCATCAGTTGCTATGATAAACAGCATGCCCAATATGAACTTGGTGTGGGGCAGGTTTTATTTCAGCTTAGACTTTCAGGTAACAGTCCATCATGAAGGCAGCCCAGGGACAGAGTTCAAGGTAGGAACATGGAAGAGGGAACTAAAGTAGAGACCTTGAAGAAATGCTACTAACTGACTTGCTTTTCAGTTTGTCTGCTTGTTTAATTATAAATACCAGAGCGTCCTGGCCAGCGATGGCACTACCCACAGTGGGCTGAGTGCTCCAACACCAATTATTAATCAAGAAAATTCCTCCCACCCACACCCACGGGCCAATCTAATGGAGACTTTCCTTCATCTGGGGTTCTCTCTTCCCAAATGACTGTGGTTTGTACCAAGGTGACAAAAACTTGACAGAAAAAGATGTCAGTTCTTGTTATATAGATTCTACCTCTTCATAGATGTCTTAAAGAGGAGCTTATAATTGGCCTAAGATTGGGAAAAATATTATCAGATTCCTATGTTGGCAACCTGGACTTTGTAATGTATAAATATAAACAATTCAATACCCAAATGTCAAAAATCTTTCTACTAGTTTACCTATAGTCTGGTTGAAACCATACAATAATGATACTTAGATATGATACACTGTAATATAGATTTGAAGATCAGGGAAAATTAGGCTTAAAATATTCAAGCAACATGCAGAAATTCACATCTGCTGAGAGAAGGAGATGCTCTTGACTACAGCACCTCCAATTCCACATTAATGGCACAAGGTTAAAAAACATAAAAGGAAAACTATAACTAAGAACATGTAACTACATCCCAAAACTGAAATTTTGATTGCTGATAGCTTTTGGATCCAATATAAATGACAAAAAAGGGTCTTTAAATTCCCATGAAGTTTAAAAATCTATATGTAAAACTGCATGGCAACAGCAATCTACATTTGCATTTATTTCAGTCCACCTCAAAGGATTTTGATGTGAAAATGTGTTCTCTAAAGTTAAGCTGGGACAGGATATTGAAATATGAATGAAGACACATTTGAAGAGAAATGGAGGCACAAAATTGATTTGTGGAGTGTAGTCTCTGGGTTCCCTCCCTTAATGGTTCTGTCTACTCTTATTTTTCATGATTTGCCCTGCCTAGAAAGCTTTTTAGAATCCTCTATGGCAATGATGTTATTTCAATAGAGACATACCCTATTTATAACAATGTGTCTGAATATCAAACAGATCAGGAGAAAACTGTAGATGGCTGAGAGAGAGTGACGAAGATAGTAAGCCTGGTGGGGGAACTGGTTGGGCGACATTAGGGTGAAGACAGGCCTTTTTCTTTGAGCTCACATAGGGTGATTCATGGAGGTAACGAAGATTCAGAGAGGCATGATAAGCAGTAGCATAAAGAAACATTGGAACCTGGAAGAGAGTACCTGTGAAGATTGTAAGCCTGGAAGGAAGCAGTCATCAGAGAGGGATCACTGACAAGTCCACAAAATCTGACAGTATTACATTTTCTTGGTAGAAAACTGCTACAAAATCCTATTTAAACCTGTGAGCATCATTAGCACTGTATTTTATGACCCAGACATTGTATCTTTGTCCAGTGTCAATGTTACCCTCTTTTATGCAACCTCATTGGTCTGCCAATTTCATGTGTGTGTGTGTGTGTGTGTGTGTGTGTGTGTGTATGTGTGTATGTGTGTGTGTGTGTATGTGTGTTTATACATGAACATATATATGTTACTCTTCTGAACTTTATGGTTTTCATATACTGCTTTCATTACCCCTGCTCACATTCAATGCCATCCAGAGACATTCAAAATTCCCTATGTTCTGATATTTTTCTTATACTCCTCCAGGCACATATAAAAACGTCTTTTCTATATTCTCAAACTTATTAACTTACTTTATAGCACAAATAGTGTTTGTTAAAATAAATATGAATAAAATAGGATTTTTTTTTCTGTAGTCAGACTTTGATTTTGGCTTCCAGCTTACAAATAATGATACAGAGACTTATTAATTATGAAAGCTCGTCCTTAGTTTAGGCTTGTCCCACTAACTCTTATAACTTAAATTAACCCATTCATATTAACTATACATTCTGTCACACAGTGTTACCTCTCTTCCATCTTACAACTCTTGTTTCCACTTGGTGTCTCCTGCCCTCTCCTGTGCTCCTAGATTCTTCTCCTCTTCCTTTCTCTTTCCAGAAATCCTATCTATACATCCTGCCTAGCTATTGGCTGTTCAGCTTGTTATTAAACCAATCAGAAAGCTCCTTGGCAAAGACACATCTTTACAATATAAACAAATATTCTGCAACATTTTTTCAATATATGCATGTTTTTACCATAGAAATTGCTGTATTATCTCTAAATAAATGGTCTGTTTGTCTACACATCAGATCTTAGATCACATTGAGCCAACATTGTTTTGCTAGCCTCTTTATTTTTCCGGTGACAGGCATCACTAACCTATCCAGCAGATTTCTATTGCATCAATACAGCATTCAAGACAGGACTCTCAATACATCATAAATTAAAAACCAGTGGGAGCTATGACTGTTGCCAGGTCCTAAAAATGATGAACATTAAAAAAAAAGACCACAAATGTATGTGGTGATATATTGTGTCCCCCAATATATTGTGCATCCTAATAAACTTATCTGGGGTCAAAGGGCAGAACAGCCACTAGATAGACATAGAGACCAGAAAATGGTGGGACACGCGCCTTTAATCCTATTACTTGGGGGGCAGAGATTCATCCGGATCGATGTGAATTTAAAGCCACAATGGAAACAGCCAGGCATGGTGACTCACACCTTTAATCCCAGGAAGTGATGACAGGGAGCAAAAAGGTATATAAGGCATGAGGACCAAGAACTAGAGCTGGTTAAGCTTTTAGGCTTTTGAGCAGCACAGTTCAGCTATGAGGCATCCAGTCTGAGGAAAGAGGATCAGCTGAGGAATTGGCAAGGTGAGGTAGCTGTGGCTTGTTCTGCTTCTCTGATCTTCCAGCATTCACCCTAATACCTGGCTTCAGGTTTGATTTTATTAATAAGACCTTTTAAGATTCATGCTACAAATCTACTAGAGGCTATCACAACAAAATAATCTATTGTGACTTCCCATTGCTCATCATGACTAGATGGTAACAACTTATTGTTGAAGATGTCATGTACTTTGGATATAGATTTCCTGAATTGACTTCTCTTGATGATGATCTATAAGTATAATATAGAATAAACCCTTTACTTCCCAGCTTACTTTTAGTCCATGTGTTATCAAAGCAAGACAGAAGCAAAATAACACAGCATCTGTGTCTTAATAATATAGTGTGCCCACTACCTGGAAAGTGGAAAGTGGTAGAACTGTAAACTTTTTCTTCTTTTGAGCCATATGAAACTTCAGTGTTTCTAGACCATCATAGAAGGGAAGGATCTTCTAATAAAATTAATATATGTAAATATTCTGCTCAATCATCCATTGAAATGGCATCTTTGAATTTGTATATTTTATAGTGAGTCTATGAAATGCTTGTGTATAAGGCCTATGGTATGTGCCCTCAGCCCTGATAACTAGTATCTTTTCTCATTTCCACTCTGAAGTAGCTTTGTTCATTCATGTTCATCCTATTTTATGGTGGTTAACAATACAAAATAGTGACAAAATTAATGACCTCCAGTAAATTCTCTGCAGAGAACAGATTTGAGGTGTAATGCAGATACATTACTTGCTCTAATCAGTGAACCAATGATTTGTCTTATTCCCACTGGTGCTTTTTAGGTAAGAAAAAATTATTATATTCACTACTGACAAGGTATAAAATCTCCTGGAGGTTATGCCTTTCACAGAGTAGAGAGTTATAATCTTTTTTCCTGAAAGAGATGAGTATTTCATTAAAAAACACAAGTATATAAGAAAATGTATATGTACTAAGTAAAACCAATGAACAATTATTATTCAGTCTGTCATTCTTAATAGCTAATGCCAACTAAAACTGGTATATAATCACTTTGACAAATAAATATAGTGTGGGGATATGTTTTAACTTTCTTAGAAATTAAACTGTGTATTGATGTAGATAATCACTTAGCAAACATCCTGAAAATGTTCTCTGAAATTACCCATAGGTTTTTGATTTAATGTAATTATATTTTCATTTGTCATGCTCTCTAATACAATTTAGTTATAAAGGTAAAGAAAGCATAGTCTTTCTTTTGCTAAAAAGAAAATACAACTACTGGAAATTAATGCAATGAAGACACATAGATCAAAGTACAACCTGGGAAATTTCCTTATCTCTTTCTCTGAATTCCACTTGTGTCACAGAGACGCCATCTCAAAGAAACAGTATGGAGTCCTTTACACCAGAGTCACCTCTCTTGGATCTGCTCAGTCTTCCCCTAATCCTTATACTATTCCTTTCTTTTACTTCTTGTATGAGTTCTTATTTTCCAGTAAGTTGTGTGGTAATCCAGTTTATCCTTAATGGAGTTGAAGTATTTACAGTTTCCTCCAATAAACTTTTTGTAAGGAAAATAATGATTTTGCTAATTCCAGGCCTTTCTTACGGCATAAAAGTATTAGAAGTTATATCCTGCAACTCAGATATAGATGAGATGACCTCAAAATGAAGAAGGAAGGCATAGATAACTATCTCAGAAGCATGTAAAAGAACTCTACTGTCTACACCATAAAGTTGACTAAAAACACCCATTATAGATCAGTGTATCCAGGATAACTGACAGAGTAGAAATTGGAGGTTTGTTTCCCTTCCCCACAACCACCCCCCCCACACACACACATCAATTCTAGTATATCAGTCTTCCTCTGATTACTGTATGTTTCTATTTCAACTGCCTTTCCACATTCAATTATCAAGATAATTCTCAGGGTCACTGTCAAAATTGCCAGTTCATAAGCAGCAGGTGTCCACCAGATATCCCCCAAGCTCCCACACTCAGAACCAGTGCTATGATTTAGACCTGTACTTGGGAGGATATAATACAATACGGATTGAATGCCCTGGGAAGGCCTTTTACCCTGCTTCTCAAGGTTTTCTTCCTGGTTAAAAAAAAATTAAAGGTTGGTATTTAAAAGATATGGGGAGAAACTCTTAGATAATATTTATTCTAAAGCACAAGCAACATTGACATCTTATTTAATTCAGCAGTCACAGAGCCAAACCACCCAAACATTTAAGCTAGTAAATTACTAATATCCTTGCAAGGTATTTCACATTAGGAAAGACCAATCAATGACAAACAATGGACTCAGAAAATTTATATTTTCAATTACATAAGGAAAGTTATGGAGAATATACATAGATATATACATGCATATATATGGGTAAGGGCCTTATATTGAGAATAGTAGAATAAATTTGTTATAAACTTGTTTCAAGAGTAGATCTAGATGCTGTGTAAAGGCATGCTTATAAATAGAATATGAGGAGACTTACTATTCATAGAGGATGCAAATTTTAGGTTAAATGCTACATATTGAGAAACAAGAGCTTTGCTTCTTAGATTTATAAGCCAGTTGAAAAATTAATTCCTAATGGACAGGATGAGGAGTACTAGGAAATGTGTGTTGCTGATAGAAATAACAATACAGAAAAGAGAGAGAAGATATTGACTAGGTAGTAATCACAGCACACAAAAAAAGTTTGAAGTACCACTTCTTAGAAATAAATCCTGGAAGAACTGCTCTATAAGAAGATGAAATAGTGGTGACTTTTGTTTGGAGGTTGTTTCCTCTCCCTTCTAGAGGTCCATCAGCTACTTCCCATCACTGTACAAAAATACTAACTGTCTCATAACTATATCCACAAATTTACCAAGTTTCTTCAGGGAAGAATTTACCACTAGTCCTTCAGAGTAAAATTGTGTTAATTATCTTAAGAAACAAAACAGAAGAACAGAACCAGGGGTGTGTAAAACCAGGGGTGTGTCATGTGCTAACAAAAATCCTGTAACCCCAGGAGTAAAAAAAATGCATTGTGAAAAATGTCCATGTGATTTGTGAATTTTAGTTTACTTTAGCCTAAGTTTCTGCAGTGGCTGGCAGTTACAAATAGTTATCTTTGTAAGTCCTACCTTGGGGCAACAATAGTGCTATTACTCTGCTTGCTTGATTCTTAAGAAATGTATATTCTCTTTGATATTTTTCTCCCACAAAAATAAAAAAAAACTCTTCTCTGAATGCAAATAAATTTAGACATTGATTCATTATATTCTATGGGGGGAATACATTAAATTGTTTCTTCTTGTTGAATAGATACTGTTTCAGCTTAGACACTAAAAAGTCTGCCAAGAGGCACCAAGTACTTAAAGCTCTTTCCATTCAAACGTACTTAGTCATTATTAATGTCAATTGGATAGCTTTTAAAAGAAGTTAGTTGTTATTATGATTGGTGGTTTTCTATGCCTTTGACAACATCTAACAAAATATGCCTGGGTGGTATACAACACTGACAAATGCAGGGGATTATCTTCTATGATCTCTTAGTAATGTAATGTGATTAAGTTGCAACCCCTGTTTTCAGGAAGTGTTTTGTTGAATTCCATTTTATAAATAAGAATGATAAATGCTCTTTATTTTCACCGACTATAAACAACCCCAAAATTAGTAATATTCAAGTGCTTATTTTGTTAAATGAAATACATATTGTCTTGTAGCAGGAAATATACTGACAAACACATATTTTCTTCTTTAAAAGAACTATTAGGTCACAAATAACAGCTCTTTCAAATTCATGAAGATGAGAAATGAGGAAGGTACCAGTCTAGGATCAAAAGCCTATAGCTTGGACATGAGCCCTAGATGGCCACTTTGTAAGCTACTTAGATTTCTCATTTTCATTTGGTAAGTAGGGAAGAGTACTTAGTGCATGTGTTGAATTTTTCATGGTTGTAACAGAAATCTTGAAAAAGCAACTCAAAGAAAGATGAATCTATCTGGGTTTATCATGTCTTAAGCAGTATAAATCCATGGTGAACATGATCTACTGTTTCTCAGCCATGGTGGGCAAAGCATCCTGGTGGAAGGGCATGAAAAAGTGAACTGCTCACCCAATGAATGCAAGGGAACAAATGCAGAAAAGGGAGAGAGGACATAATAAATATTTTATGTTACATAATAAGTGATCTCCTTTCTCCTATTAAGCCACAGTATAAACAATCCTCCAAGTCCAAATAATCCCATCATATTATTACTCCATCCCTGGAATTCATTCACTATGAAGGTCTGAGTCCTGAGGAACCAGCCAATTTCCAAAAACCTATCAGATGAAAAAAAATAAACAAACAAACAAAAATAGCTGGCTTCCAAATTATGTTTCCATAGCAAAATGGAAAGACCAAAGTGCTGTTATGACACAGAATTTTCTACATTAAATAAACTTTGTGGGAGAAACAAGTAGACTGCACCGATTAAAAACCCATAGGGTAAGTTGTCTTTAAATTGGTGATTATTTTGAACAAACAAGAGAAAGACCAAAGAGATGGTCACATCATGTATTCAGCCGAGTCGCTAGCACTTCCTCTGCCTAAAGAAGCAGTTGTTCTTCCAGTCCCCATTTCAGTCAGCCAGCATGTTCCCCAAGGCCAGGAACAAAGCCAGCCTGACACCTGAAGTGAAGATCATTAGCAACACCACAGCATCCATCCCAAGTTCTCCATATAGCACCTGTGAATGCTTCAGCAGTGGTGACATTATGTGCTTCCAAGGTGTACAGTGTGCATTCCAAGTGGACATGGGGATACACACCTGTCAAGGTTCTAAGGCCCTTGAGAAAAACTTATTTCCTCAAAGTAGGGCATAGTCATGACATGCACATGGCAGTGACTGGAACAATGGAAGAGCTCCCCTGTCCTATGTGGGTGGCATTTAGTATCAGACAAAACTTGTCTTTTGTGAATGCTGATTTGGTCTTCTTCCAGGCTTTGGAGATATTTAACAATTGAAAAGAAAAAAAATCCATTTAAACATGATTCCTATGTTTAAATGAACTTGCTATTATTACAAGACATCTGTTTAATTATTTATTTTAATTAATTAATCAATGAAATTAAATTTTGTGTTTAAATGCACTTCCTATTAGAGTAATTATTACAAGATGGCATCTGTAGTACAAGAAACAATCTTTCTTAGTGTTAGGAAAGGTGGAACAAAATATTTTCATCAGCATCTGGTGACACATTCTTGACACTAGCAGACATCATGGCCTTTCATGTCTCAGTATTGTCATTTGTTCATCTCCTGATCTCAACTCTTCAATTTATTCTCTTCTTTCTTAAACCTCTACTAGAATTTGTCATTGTCTCTCTGTCTCTGTCCTTCCATCCCTCCCTCCACACCTATTCTTCGTAACCACGTGGCACATATTACAAAGAAAAATTCAAAATTTCAAAGCTGTTATATTTATTCAAAAATTGGAATGCTGAATTCACTTTCTCCCACAATTTACTGAAATCTTTGGAATAAGGATGTCATGAGATTAGCAACTGGAGTAAGACTCCAGAAATTACTGTTTGGATTCTAAAGTCTTAATGGAAAAAGCACACATAATGTGTTTTTTAAAAAGAGTTTATTTTGATGATTGACTATAAGAGCAACATAAGGAAGCAATGGTGTCATTTACTGTTATGTGCCTGTCAGAGCACTCCACAATGCTTTTGTTAATTTTGGAAACTTGTAAAGTTGGTTGTGAAAATAGTAAGATTAATCAGGAAGATGAAACACCAGAAGTGTTGCCATGCTATTTTTGTGAGAACAAACAAAACAATTCCAAACAAAAATCTTCACTTTAGAAATACAGCAAAATGTCTAGGCAAAGGAGGAAGTTTTGTCAGGATCCAATTTGTTCTGCTTGCACACAATAAGGTAACACTAGAGATATTTGTGACTTTATAGCTCTAAAGTTTATAGAGTTGAGATTCTAATATCTTGGATGAAGGTGAGTATTCTCACATCATTTCATCTCTTGAAAGTAAGTCATTAACTGCCTCCATTCCAGGGCCAAGTCAAATGGGCATTAGCAATCATAAATTCTATTTAGTATAAATGTAAGTTAGATTATTGGTTTTTATTTGAACATAATAGCATGGAAAAAATAGCATTCTATATTTTCAGCCTATGTACCAAGATAACAGACTTTATCTATTCTTGTCTTGCCTATGAGTTGGCCTTATGGTTTACTTTGAATGCGGTAGATGTGATATTGCTTGACTTTCAATGATAAATCTCACAGTTACTATGTTATCTCTTCATGACCATTGTTTTATGAATAGGATAAAGACAAAAGATCATGTAGAAACAAGGACTCTGTAATCTCTACCATTCTGACTATCCCAGTTGACGTCTCAACCTCCTGAGACAAGCCATCTTAGAATGTCCTGCTCCAGCCAAGAAATTGAGTAAACAGCTATGAGACCACAAAAAGAACTTTCAAACTCTCTTAAATTTATCAGAATGTAGAGTTTCTGGGAGTTTTGACACATTTAATATTGATATGATGTGGTGATATTGTGTTCCCCAATATATCGTGCATCCTAATAAACTTTTCTGGGGTCAGAGACAGAAGAGCTACTAGATATAGAGGCCAAAAAATGGTGGCACACACACCTTTAATCCTAACATTCCGAAGGCAGAGATCCATCTGGATCTCTGTGAGTTCAAAGCCACACTGGAAGCAGCCAGGCATGGTGACACATGCCTTTAATCCTAGGAAGTGATGGCAGGAAGCAGAAAAGTACATAAGGTGTGAGGATCAGGAATTAGAACCTGTTAAGCTTTTAGACTTTTGATCAGCAGTTCAGCTGAGATGCATTCAGATAAGGACTCAGAAGCTTCCAGTTTGAGGAAACAAGATCAGCTGAGGAGTTGGCGAGGTGAGGCTGTGGCTGGTTCTGTTTCTCTGATCTTTCAGAATTCACCCCCAAATACCTGGCTCTGGGTTTGTTTTTATTAATAAAATAAAATAATAAGATTTGTGCTACAATTTGGGCTTAACACACTAAGGAGGAGTAAAAATGATCTTGAAAATTAGTATAATTAATAAACAAAATATCTTAAAACTTGGACAAGGTTGATAGGAGGTATAAAAGGCAAGTTGAAGATGAAAATGTTTTTGCTTCCTGATGTTATGAGTCTCTTCCTTAGCAGTTAGAGAAGAAATAAGGTGCATACTGCTGAATGAAAGTTGGGACAGGATTTTGACAGAAAGACTTTCATTAAAAAGTAAATGTACAATTACATGGAGCATGCATATTCATTTTCTTGCCATACCATAAATGTATATAGATAGTTATGTTCTAACTATATAAATACAGGGTGTTTTGACAGATGTGACACTTATATATACATATATATCTAGCCCTATCAATGTTTTAAACATTGGCATGGTATCTGCCTATTGGTTGCATTTCATTATATTTTAGTCATACCGTACCCTAAGAACAAATGTGTCTCATTTTTAAAATAAGCAAACCATTTTGCTTTCTTGTTAACCTCTGACAGTGCAAAGTAAAATTATTCATTCAGTATACACTCTATGATTATTTATGAGATGCTAAGTAGATGTGTGATGTGCTAATTATTAAGAAAATGTACATTTGGAACATTTCCAGGTGTCTCTTTAATTCCCCTTTTTCCCCAGGTGTAGTTGTTCTCCCTCTGAAAGAACTTCAGTACATTAGACCATGTCTGCACTGGACTAAAAGAAATTTGAGAATAAAACTTAAGACCAAAGTGGCTGATGAGTTCTATAAATCCAGAACTCAGACAGCACAGACAGAAGAACTGATGTACATTCAAGGCCAACTTTATCTACACAGTCAGATTCTTCCTTAAAAACTAACATCTATCACAGATTTCAACTGAGAAAATACTTATTGCAAATAAAGTAATAAGAATAAAATAATGCCATAAATTTTAATGTCATGCCACCAAAATGTCCAACATTGTTTTAAGGAAGAAAGTAATTTACAACCTAGTGTGAACTGTGAACACCACCAAGCATAAACTGAAAAAAGCTTGATAACAATATTGGAAGAAATCAGAAGAGAAAATTCAACAAATGAAGAAAATGATAAATCAAAATAGTTATCTGAGCACAGCAATTAATTTCTTATTTTTTTCTGTTTTTGATACATCTCAAAAATTTATATTGAAGTGATTAAATCATATATATATTCTACCAAACTTTCACAAGAAATCATGCATTCTATTATTTTTGACACTAGCCACAGTGGACACATAGCAGCAAACATGGGCAGTGCTCCTGAGATGTGGCTCACCATGTATTATCCACTATGCTTTCTGAATCCAACCAGTGTAGTGTAGTATTTCAACAGCCTCCTACTGAGTTCATCTATACCAATCCTTGATTACGAATCATTTTAAGACTTGGTTGTTTTTTTTCCATAACAGTATTCCAATTATGTCACTCTCTGTTTCCTTAAAATACTTGCATGCTTTGGCATTAGTTTCCTTTGGCATCAGTCTCAGAATCAAGGCAAAAGAGTTTAAAGGTGTTCCCTGAGAATCGAGTTTGGTTTGGCTTGTGCACAGCTCCACAACTACTTATTACATCATCCTTTTCTCCTCCTGACAAGAATATTGAATTTTGCCGGGCAGTGGTGGCGCACGCCTTTAATCCCAACACTCGGGAGGCAGAGCCAGGCGGATCTCTGTGAGTTCGAGGCCAGCCTGGGCTACCAAGTGAGTTTCAGGAAAGGCGCAAAGCTACACAGAGAAACCCTGTCTCGAAAAACCAAAAAAAAAAAAAAAGAATATTGAATTTTTTCATGTCCCACCAGACTGCCTAATATTCCAGTGTGGCATGGTATGGTTGCATTTGCATTTATTTCTATCAGCCTAGAATTTTCTTTTTTAAATGAGTGCCCATTCATATATTTAATCTCAGATAAATAAATCCTTTCCCAATGAATCTATTTTGATTGTCATAACTTTCTGAAATTTTTATTAGATACTCTTTCCAGGACTCTACATTTTCATTTGCAATTTTTTTTTTTTTTTTTTTTTAGAGAAGACTCATTTTCTCTCTTTTTTGTTGTTTTGTTTTGTTTTTTGAGACAGGGTTTCTCTGTGTAGCTTTGCGTCTTTTCTGGATCTCGCTCTGTAGGCTGGCCTCGAACTCACAAATATCCGCCTGCCTCTGCCTCTCGAGTGCTGGGATTAAAGGCGTGTGCCACCACTGTCTGGCTGACTCATTTTTTTTTCAGAGCAAATTTGAAGATATGATGAAGATCTGTCCTGTGACTATTGATAGATGTAAACACACTGATATAACATCATTACCTCTCTGCTGCCAACATTGTCTGTTGTTTACATTAGCATAGACACATAGGTGCTATGCAGTCTATGAACTTGTAAAACATTGTATGAATAAGCTTCTAACATTAACATCTTATATAGACCGTTGTTATAGATGAAATGTTTCTATACATTGGTTTCCTCCAATGACCAAATACTTTGTAACCACACATTGTTTTATACTGTTAGTGTAGTTTCCTTTTTTGAGAATGTCATAGCTGAAACCACACAGCATGTAGACTCTTTTCAGTTTGGTTCCTTGTCTTAATACACATTTAAAATGTATATTAAGCTCCTGTTTCCTCATGCCTTATATACCTTTCTTTGCCCAGGCATCACTTCCTGGGATTAAAGGTATGTGTGCTTCCCAAGCAAAGGCATTAGATCTCAAGTGCTGGGATTAAAGGTGTGTGCCACCACTGCCTGGCTGTTTCTAATCTAGTGGCTGGATCTGTCCTCTGATCCTCAGGCAAGTTTATTAGTGTACACAACATATGACCACATTTCTCCTTTTTTGTCTAAAATAATAAAAGGTTATAGCTAATATAAGAAAACTATACAATAAGTACAGTAAGTATATACAATATATACAGTCAAGAATTACATTAACAATGTCCAGTCCGTAAACATTTGACAAAATCACAGAAAATACTCCATTATCTATCCTATTTTAGTGAGTCCAAAATGTTGTACCTAATTCACTTTCTATCCTAACTTATATTATCAACTGAAAATTATCTTTCAATGTCTTTCTAATTTATATACTTTATATCTCATTAGAGAGTTTCTTTGCTGAATTTGTTAACAAGGAAAACTATAATTATAACTATCTGATCTTCAACTACTTCAGAGACCTGAGAAGAAATGATACTACCTAAGCAGGAAGTGCAAACAAGCAACTTCTAAAAATTGTGAGAAATGACAGAAACAGCTGGCTGCCTGGACAGTCACCCAAGATTCTCTGCAATGTTGGGGCATCCATCTTTGGCCTACAGGCCTAGCATATCTGACAGACTCATCTGTGAAGCAGAATTTTCCAAAGGGCCTTCCTATGGTGTCTTGGCAAGGCTCAACAATCCTTTCTTTTGTGTCCTGCTTGTCCATTTGTGACAGCATACTGTCAGCAGTCAAGGCCAGGGCATTTTCTTGCCCAGTAGCTAACTTGACACAAAGAAAGTAAACTCCATATGGAGTTTCTTCAATGCCCATCATCTTCTCTGAAGTAGGTTGGTGCTGCCAGGAGCAGGCATGTCTTATTGTCATAAGGAAAGAATCTATGTTATTAAAATATCTTAAATGCCATATTCTGTAGATCTCTGAAGTGTTTGACGATGACCGACCTGTTTATCTAAAATATATTTATGTTTGACCTTGAAAACATACCTAATATGACTGCAAGTTTAATTGTAGTTGGTGACTAAATACTAACTTTCATTTCTTTATATCTTAATTAGTTCATAACAATTTTCAAGGTCTAGAAATTTTCATTACATTGTTAAACTAGCTGTATAGGTACAATACCTTCAATAAGATTAGAAATATATCTACAGTATTTTCTAATAAAATCAATCTCAAATTTGTATCAATATACAAAATTTGTATACAATGTACAAAAATCCAATCCAATGTAAAATATTTAAAAGTAATAGTTGCTTTCTAAAAGTAGATTCAACAATCTACCTTCTTTTTTTTTTTTTTTTTTTTTTTTTTTAGACAAGATTTCTCTGTATAGCTTTGCACCTTTCCTGGAACTCACTCTGTAGCCCAGGCTGGCCTCGAACTCACAGAGATCCACCGGCCTCTGCCTCCCAAGTGCTGGGATTAAAGGCATGTGTCACCACCACTGGCTCCAACCTACCTTCTTATCTTATCATATCCATATTCTCTTTTTTTTCTTTGCAGAGTTGATTAACTAATCTACCATTTGTTCATCATTTCTATATATTTTTTCAGAGTAGATTCAATAATCTTCCTTCTATCTTATCATATCTATATCATGTTTTTCCTCTTTCTTTTCTTTTAAAACAAGATCGCCAAATCTAATTTTCTTTGTTCAGCTTTTTTCCTGACCATTAACAATTAACAATTTGTAACGAACCATCCTAAACAATGACAATTATAAATAACCCAAAGGAAGATGAAAACCACCCACCCCACCTCTTGGGAATGTGGGTATCATGTTCTTAAAATTACTTCCTGCTGTCTGGGTGAGAAGGCATCTTTAGGGGATCCTGGGAAGAAAAATTTGGGGTTAATTGTCAAATCTTAGGAGAGGTAGCTGTATCATTTATTGTCCAGTCTCTGCATAATGGGAAAGTGCACAGCTTGTCTCAAGTCTTTGCTCATGCAGTCTGTGAAGCTGGATCACCTCAGCTATCCATCTTGAAATTGTCCTGAACAGTTTGTAATCCAAAGCCGACTTTTGGGTGGTGTTTGTTAGCTTAATGGCATTATCATTGTCTATCTGAAATCATTGTTGTGGGGTCCCATTATTTTTCTCTAGACTTCAAAGTTGCTGTTAGGCATGGTCATGGTTCACTGCAAAAAATCTTTTTTGTGGGCATTTCTTCTGCATGATTTGTCCTTTTTCATCAGATGTCTCATTTTCCAGTTCTTCAGATTCCTTAGCCTTCATTCTCCTGAAAGAAAAATGCAAAATCCTTCCACAACTCCAACTTTGGTGAGTTTCCAAATCTAATCTTTATCAAATTTGATTTGTGGTTTCTCCTTAATTTTTTGTTCTCTTTTCTATTGCTGTTCTATCATTCAGAGCAGTATGATTTTTTACAATAGCCATTAAGTTCTTTAATTGCTCTGGGAAGGGGTTTCTTCTGTGATGGCAAATAAGGATGAACCGAATTTGTCATGGGGGCCTTTGAGAGGCCCCTCAGGGAGTTTCCTGTTGGCAAAGGCAAAGGATTACCTTGTCTGTCCCTTGTTGATCTACATTCCTTAGTCCAGTGTTTGCCTTTGCCACTCCTTCTGCATAATCCAGAAGGGAGGAGCATTCTGTTGCCATCGTTCTTTAAAAAACATTGTTTCTAGAAATGCCTTGTTTATAGTCCCTTTTTTACCTTGTTTACCATAATTAAAGCAGCTGGCATTATTATTTTTCTTCAGACCTCTAGAAATCACCTCTCCTATCCAAGTATCATCATTGTCATGAGATTCAATATTAATTGTATCTCGGATCCATTCCTCCAAGGGTGCTGATCTTGCCTTTATTAGCCTAATTATTCTTTTGCATTGTGTATTAGCATTTTCAAAAGCCAGAGATTCAGTTATTATCTGTTTAGCTTCTGAATTTGGTATCATTCTATTTACTACTGAAGACAGCCTTTGTAAGAAATCAGTGAAGTTGTTTTTAGGTCCTGTATAACTTTTGTAAATGACTTAATTTTCTTTCCTACTTCTTCAATTTTGTCCCAAGCATTCACGGTTGCCATTCAGCATAAAGTTAAGGTGTGGTTATCATATAAATATTGCCTTTCTACATTAGCATAATCTTCTTCTTCAAGAAATTGATCCTGGGAGATCTCCATACCTCTAGTCCTACTTTATTTTTCAATGATTTTAGCCTCATCCTTCCACCAGGTTCTCCATTGCAACTGGGGACTAGTTTTTAAGACAGCTGTAACCAAATCTCTCCAGTCTTGATGGATAATTCTATTTTACAAGTTAATCATGAGTTTAAATTAACATGTACTTCACAAATAGGGAATGCATACCATATGACATTATTGCTTCATTGAATCTCCTCAAATCCAACATTCTCACAAGAGTTCAGCCAACTCTTACACAGCCTTGAGCATTTGGTAATTCCTGTATGATTACTGGATAGATTAAGGTTGACTGTTTGAAAGCCTTAGGCTGTTTCTCTGTAACTGTATAATGAAATTCTGAGATTGGTTTACCTTTAAATTCTTCTTTCTGGGTCTGAATTTCTCTATGATCTGTTTTAACAAATTTTTCTAAAACTTTTATTTTGGCGCTCACATTAACCAACTTTTTAAATAATAAAACAGAAATGATCAAACAAATAATATTTATAATTGACATTACATAAATCCCATCTACATTAATTATTCTCTTATTTAATTGCTCCATTTTCAGACTGTCAACTGTACTATGAAACAGAGTTCAAATACCCTCCATTGTAAAAATGTTTCCCATTTTTTAATGTGGGAAACACATTCTCTTTTAACTAATTTCTCCCTTTAAAAAAATCCCAAATGTCTCATCAAATCTGCTGACAATGACAATTCAGATGTGAGACTGATTGCTTCTGTATAGAACAGTAGAAGCCTAAGTGGGTTTCAAGGCAGCTCCCTAGTGTGGTAGTTGCCCAAGATGAGGACCCAGGGAGAGCCCACAACCCACCAGGAGAGAAGAAGCCAAAGAACCAGTCGTCTGCATGAGGGAACATGAGAAAGTGGCTAACTCTTAGGAATTTTGGAGCCCAAAAAACCTACAAAGTTTGCTGCAGAGAGGATTAAAAAAAAAAAAAAAAAAAAAAAACTTAGCCAACAGGTTAGGGACTCCGGCCCATGTGTGGTGGAGATTCTGGTGGCCATGTAGCTCGGGCCTGAGCTGGGGCCTGCAAGGTCACAGGCAAAGAGTTTTTTCATGAATTCTTGCCCCACAAGTTGAATGCCAGATGTTGTTTGAATCTTAGACGGTCTTTTAATTAAAAAAAATCCAGAGCCAGGTATTAAGGTGAAAGCTGAAAGGTCAGAGAAGCAGAATAGCCAGCCACTAGTTCTTACCTCTATGAAATCCTTAGTCTAAAAAGAGTGAGTTCTGTTTCCTCACACCTTATATACCTTTCTCTGCCCTGCCATATTACTTCATGGGATTAAAGGCATGTGTGCTTCCCCAGCAATGGCATGAGATCTCAAGCGCTGGGATTAAAGGTATGTGCCACCACTGCCTGGCTCTGTTTCTAATCTAGTGACTGGCTCTGTCCCTTGATCCTCAGGCAGATTTATTAGGGTACACAGTATATCACCACATATTCTTATGTTCAATAGCATCAGACCACTAACTATATTGAGAATGTCTCTGTTTACTTAAAATATGGCAAATGTGATGCCAAAAAAGTATCATGTTTTTTTTTTTTTATTTTGCATGTGCTATGGCCAGTAAAAATGGCAAGGAGATTGTTTGCCTTCAGACAGACCATATGCTCTTACTGATGTTGCCTGAATGTAGCATATTATCCGATTTAGCAAGAACAAACTATTTAACATTGCACTTGTTTCAACAAAAGCCCTAGAGATTTGCTTCTCTAAGAGCATGCTGGATGACAATTAGGAGGTGAAAAAGTGTCTTTTATATTTATGATAACAAATGGTTTTGTTTGCATCTGTATTTCCAGCATCTTGAGAAATAGCCAGTCAGTAAAAGTTGCACAAAACCATTTGCCTTTCGAATGACTGAATGAATGCTGTGCTCTATCTCTCATGTTTACAGATTCCATAGGATATTCAAACCCTACAACAAAATGCGATTTCATTTTACTCTCACTAAGTGTTGCTGTAAGAAAGGGATTTACTGAAGGCCTTACCTTAGCCTTTTTTTTTCTTCATGTTTCTAGAAGCACAGATGGTTATGTGAAATACATACAAAGATTTCTGTCTCTATACTTCTGGCGTGATAACTGGAGAATCATAGAAATAATGGGATTCAGAAGCAGTCTCACGTGTTTTGTCAAATAGGTTGAATTTCTGATGACTGGGGACAGTGAAATGACTTCTCTAATTTTTGTTCTGCAGTTTTGTTTTATTTTCTAAGCAAAATACGAATGTGAGAGTTTGAATGGAAAAGAGTCACACTACAGGTGTTTGTTTTTATCAAGTTTAACACCAATCTGTAGTTCGTTAAAGAATCTTGTAAGAAAGATGGTTCGATATTGGCGAAATTACTAAGGCCACTCCACGTAGTTAAAAGGAGATTTATTTAAAGGTGTAACTCACAAATGAAGGGATAGGTAGATGATGGGTTCTGGAAGAGACGCAGCGCAGTCCGGCGGTGTTCTCTGGAGAACTTTCCTCGGTCTATCTCTCGCGTCCAGGTCCAGGAAACAAGAGAGCGCCGCGCATCCCGATCTCAGGTCTCCAGCCCTCCCTTGGCCCCGCCTTGTAGGCGTGATAGTTACGGAAGCCTCAATGGGGGTTGGAACTTCCAGACCAAAGCTGGAATGGTTACCCACTACATCTCCCCTTTTTTGTCTAAATAAGAAGGTTCTAACTTAATACAAGATTATATACAAAGGAATGGTTATCAAATATTGTCCAGGAGTAATGAAGGATAATGACCTAGATAAGATGGAACTACAATCAGTGCAAACAATGTCAAGCAAGAAACACATACTAAAATCCAGAGAAATATAGAGCATAGGTAAATGGCATGTTACAAAGATCATTCCAAAAGGTGTCCTATCCTAAAGAATCTGAATCTAATACTTAATATGTTCTATCTAAGATATTATATATACTAAGTCGTAACTATAACTGCTAGTCTTCAATCCCATCAAAGACCTGAGAAGGAATATAATGGTACCTGAGAAATGGTAGATGGATGCAAGCAACTTTCGGGAATCTTGCAAGAGTAGACCGAGACAGCTGGCAGCCTGGACAGTCACCTAATGTTTCTCAGCATTGTTGGTGCATTCAAATTGGCTACAGGCCTAGAGTATCTGACAGACCATTTTCAGAAGCAGGAATTCTGAAAGACCATCTTACCCTGTCTTGGCAGAGTACAGTGGTCGCTTTCCTTGTGTCCCGCTTGTCCAGAAGGACAGCATTGCATTCGTACTGTCAGCAGTCAAGGCAAGGGCAGTTCTTTGCCCAGTAGGCCATTTTGTGCCAAGAAGACAAACTTCCAAATGGAAATGTCTTAGAAGCCCAACATTCTCTCGGGATCAAATTGGTGCTGCCAGGAGCAATTGTGTCTCACGTCAACAGAATTCTAAGTTATTTAAATGCCATATTCTCTAGGTCTATGAAGTGTTTGAAGATTACCTGTCCATCTGACCTATGTATCTGTAAATCTGGATAACCTAACTAACGTAACTATAGAGATGACAAGCATAGGTGACTATAAATCTATAAGTCTTATCTACCTAAATAACCTAAGGACTAAGGCTTCATGTAAACAAGGTAAACAGTCTATAAGCAAATGTACGGTAAAGGACGATGACTTCAGAATTGTGACAATACACAAAATGTCTTTAACAGAGGTAGGAATGTATAGTGCAATATGCAATATGACAATAATCTTAAATATATATCAATATACAGAATATCCTAAACAGAAGTAGAACATACATAAAGTATGACAGATATAAATTTACATTTGCATCAATATACAAATATTTCAAATAAGAGTAGAAATATATGTACATTATAACAAATTTAGTTCTGTATTTGTATCAATATACAAATTATTTTAAACAGGAATATAAAAATAGTTTACATTTGTATCAACATATAGGGATCCATAACAGTGCAAATTACAGTGCAAATCATCTAAGGCTGCTATTTTACTAAATTTGTTTACTAGTAAATACAATCAGGGAGCCTGTATAAGTCTAACTAGGTCCTATTCATATACATTATGGTTGTGTAGCTTGGCATTCTTGGGGGACTTCAACAGTGGAAGTGTGGGCTGTCTCTGATTCTTTTGCCTGCTTTTGTGACCCTTTTCCTCCCACTGGGTTTCCTCATCCTCTTTGATGTGAGGGTATATCTTATTATAACTTCTTTAATGAGGGGAAGGGGAGTGGGTATGAGGGAGAGGGATCGTTTGTGTGTATGTGGGGGCTGCCTGCAAGGAGAAGGAGGGAAAACTGTGGTCAGGATGTAAAATATGAGAGAAAAATAAATAAAAAAGGGAAAAAGAGGCAGAAATAAAACAGGAAGTTTTAGATGAAAGAAGAGGGAAATAAGAAATCAAATATCTTACACAATGCCGTGATATGCTGTGTAAATTATACACAATTATACATGTAATTAATTGTGTATGGCAAATAATTCTGAATTGAATAATTATTAGGAAAATCAATGATCATAAGGTGCATAATAAAGAATATATATGGAACTCAGCACAAAGAGATAAAGAATTATAGTTTTAGAATATAAACTTTGGAGCAATACAAGACTAGGGGAAAATTTCAGATTGACCTCTCAGATAATTTAGAAATTGAAAATGGAAAGAAAGATGTAGAATCAAGATTTAAATTTGTAATTTTGTTAGTGAGGGAATGTATTGGTTTAAAGCTCAGAGTTTTAGTGATTACCATAAAAAATAAACACCAACTAATTCCAGCTTGCAGTTCTTCTAGCACATGCACACACACACACACACACACACACACACATATGTTATGGAATATTATTTAACTGGGCAAAGATATGCTACATTCCTTTATGATATGTAGTGTTATTTTGCCTGTGTAAAGTGTATTACATTTATTTATGCTGCATTTAATTATGAAAAGATATATTGTTGCTTCACCTTGCCTGCCTAAGGCACTTGATTTGTCTAATAAAAAGCTGAATGGCAGGAGAGAGATAGGTGGGACTGGCCGGTGGAGAGAACAAGAAGAAGAGAAGACAGAATGCAGAGGAGAGAAGAAGAAAGGAGAGAATGAGGGAGAAAAAGATGGAGACGCCCAGGGCCAGCCAGGCAGCCACCATCCAGCAAGCAGACACAGAGCAAGACAGACAGAAAAAAAAGAAGGTAAAAAGCCCCAGGGCAAATGTAGATGAAGAGAAACAGGGAAACAGATTAATTAAAGTTAAAGAAAAAAGCTAGCCAGAAATGAGCACAAGCTAAGGCCAATAGTTACTAACTAATAATAAGTTTCTGTGCCATTATTTGGGAGCTGGTTGGTGGCCTAAAAGAAAGCTTGATACACATATACACACACATACACACACATATACATACATACATACACACACACACACACACACACAGACACACACACACACACACATATATATTTGAAATTTCTATATATGTATTTGAATATATATTTGAAAATATTTTTTCATACAATAAATTCTGATCATGGATTCCCTCCTCCACATTTTCCCTGATTCCCAAATCCTACAATTACCCACATACTCAACTTTATGCTCTTATTTTCTCTCTCTTTAGAAATAAAACAGGCAAAATATTAAACAAACCAGAATAAAAAACATAAAAAAACACACACACATACAAAAAAATTCCAAAAAATATAATACACAAGTAAAAGAACAGTAAGGCCAAAAATGTCCAAACAGAACAATATGGAGCAAAAGGTCTATAGAATTACAATTGAGTTTATTTTGTGTTGGCTATCCACTTGTGGGCATGGGAATTACCTTCAAATGGTCAAAAACCTAAGACTAGATAGGTCATGGCCCTACAGGAAAATCAGGTAGCATTGTTCTGCTACTAAAGAAAGATAACAAATTGGCTTGTAATGGCATTCTGCTATTACCAAAGATCAGCGATTTGCTCAGTTGCCATCAGAGAATCTTCCTCTTTCTGTAGATGAGAACAACACAGAGACCCACATTTAGACAATTTGCAGAAAATAAGATTTTTGAACACCTACTCCTAAATGCGATGTCTTCATCAAATACCTCCCCTCAGGGTTCAGAAAACTATGTAGGAGAACAGGCTGAAATATTGTAAGAGCCAAAGGGAATAGATGACCCAAAGCTTACATAATTGTTCTTGAAAAAACAAATTAGAAGAAAAAAATGTTAAAATTTACCCCAAAAATGTATAGTCTCCTCAGAGTGAAATTAAATTCACTGATAACAGACTTCTCATCCACAATAGAGAATTCCAGAAGATAATGGTAATTCTTTAGAAAGCTGGAAAAGGAGACACATTGACTAACTAGTTTGTTTGTCTTTCATCGGGAAAATTAAATTTCATTTTTTGGAAGTATCTAGAAGAAATCCATCTAGAAATTCTGAATAAGATACATGTTAAAATACACAATGGAATACTGAATTAATAAAAATTCAGTAGAAATTAGGAGGAGATAAGAGAAAAATAAAAATAAATATAGCTGAATGGAGTAACAGCTTCTGTACGAGATTCCTTTTTTCATTATTGGGCCCATAAAACTGGCAAGATATTCCTTAAGCAAGGAAGGATTTATGTTGGCTTACTGCTCAAGGAGAAACAGTCCATCTTGGCAGAAAAGTTTGGCTGCAGAGACCTGGCTGTTCACATACACAGCAATCAGGAAAGCATAAAGTATACAGAAAGTGGGTAATGGCTATAAATTCAAAAGCCTAATCCCTGACTCCTAGTGACATACTTCTTTCAGTAAGACTTGATCTTCTAGAACTTCTACAACGTTCTTAAATGGTTCTGCCTGATGGAGACGAAAATGTTTATACACAACAGACTATGGGGAACATTTCACATCAAACTACTTTTTTATAGTTGAAAAAGTTAAAGCTTCAGGGGGAAAAACCATAGTAACTTCCCAATAAAGAAAAATAGGCTAAAATGTCTGTCTTGTATCAGTTAGAGTCAGAAATTTCAAATGACTAGGTTCATGGAAATGTCTTAATATTGAGTGTATTATCCTAAAATGTGATATTCACTGAAGGATAACAATTTAAGCCAGATGTAGTAGTGTACAATTGTAATCTCAGCCTTTGGGAGGTTGAGACAAGAGTATCCCAGTGAATTGGAGGACTGTAGGTGCTGCAAAGTATGGCTGTGTCTCAGCGAATAAAAAATAAAATTTCACAAAGAAGTATAGATGTAAACTCAAGTCATTAAACTTTGAAACCAATATAAGGCTAACTAGGAAGAGTTAAGGTGAAACAGGACAACCTGACAATCCCATTGTGTTTTAAGTTCAAATACACAAGCAACTATGTAGCAGAATAATACCACTACAATTAGAACAAAATACTAGACTAGAATCACTAATTAAAGCCATAAATTGTCTGCTTGGAGTTTTTAAAATCCAGATACAATGTACTTCTATGAGAAGGCATTTTGAAAATTATACAGGAAGATTAAAACAACGAGGTACAAACAAACATAGCCATTTAAAACCTTAATAAACTACAGAAGCAATATTAAAGCATAAGAGCTAAAATTTACAAAAAGGAACTTAACAGAGAAAGTATATGTGAAATTTCCATGTTTATTAATAATAGTAAAGGAAGAATTGAATGTTTGGACTTATATGCTATAAGTACTGCCACTTCATCAGAAGAAATAAAATTCAACCACATAATACATTATCATATGTCAAAAAGGAGCAAAATGTTTGCTGGAATATTATATCAAATTAAAAAAAATAACCCAAAAACCTGTAGTACACATATACACAGCTGACAATTGTCAACTCAAATCTAGTATTGTTACCCTGGATATAGGACCCATGATAACAATTTTACTACAGAATCTTAGAAATGAATAAATAAAAGTAAAGTGTTAAAGTGAAATAGTTACAGTAATAAAATTTATTCCAAAATCAAGCACTTCATTCTGTGTGTGCAAGTATGTTTGCATGTCTGTGTGTACACATGTACACATGTGTGCATATGTGTGTTTGTGGGTCAGTGTGCAGGTCTACATGTATATGTATCTGTATCTGTGTGTATTGTGTAAATTCATGTGTGCTGGATGGAGGAGGGAAGAATTTCTGAGTGAATCTTCAGTATCCCTTGAGACCAGGACACATCCCATAATTAGTAATACAAAGTACTGTTCTGAAAAATGAGAAAATCAATATGCAAAACTGCTTTCCGTATTTTCCTTTGAAAGCTTTGCATCAGAGACAGAGACTTGACCTTGTTCCACCCTTTGCTCTTCTTCCTTCTGCTCAGGTTATTCTCAGCAGCCCAGTTCAACCAAACCCTCTACTCATGAAGTCTTGACAATCACAGGAACCTAGTTTGCACCTGTTGAGCTCTGCTTGAAAAAGTCTGAGTCCATACAAATACTGTGTGGCAGCCTTTAAAAACCAGAGAGGGACTCTGATTTAACAGAAGGGCAAATGGAGAGCCTAGCCTGATTTTTTTCCATGTTTCTGGAGAAAGTGAGTTTATTCTTTTACTCTCACATCCAAAACCTCTTGTCTCTTTTTCCCATTTTTACATTGATATTTGACTTATACTTCCTCACATGATTTATCTATTCTGATTATACTATCAGTAGAAATATGATGGTATGTTAGATAATGCTCAGATTTTGTAGTACATCAGATCTTAAATCTGAGGTGAGGTGTTGGTGCTTGCATGGTTGGTGAACCATTTATTTCACAGGGCACAGTCTTTTCATGTCATAGGAGTCTTACCTGAGTCTGAGTGGTCAGCCATCCAGATGTTTCTTGTCCCATGACCCCCTTCTTTATTTCCATGGTGCTTCATGCCACAGCACTTCACAAACTATTTGCAGACTGTGATGACTTTCATTTCTATTTCTAACATTCTATTACACATAATTTCTGAACTTCATTGAGACTGCATTGTCTTAGTGACACCTTTTCTTTCTTTCTCTCTTTCTTTCTCTCTTTCTATTTTTCTCTCATATAGTACATATTACATTCCTCCCACAGTTTCCCTTCCCTCCACTCCTCCTCCCAGTCCTTCCTCCCTCCTTGCTCTCTCCCTCATATCCACTCCATCTCATTTTCAAAAAAAGAAAAAAAAAGAGCAAGTCTTCCAGCAATATCCACTTACATGACCTATCAAGATCGAGTTACAATAAGACTAGGCACAACCCCTCATATCAAAGCTGAATGAAGCCACGCACCAGGAGGAAAAGGGTCCCAAGTGCATGCAAAAAGTCAGACACACCCCACTCCCACTGTTGGCAGTCACACAAGAAGACCAAGATATACAACCATAAGGTATATGCAGAGGACTTAGCTTAGACCCATATGGGGTCTGTGTTTGAGCAGACATTCTTTCTAATGAAGTAAATTCCTGTGTAATTTCAAAGCAACATATCTATTGAGTTTTTAACTCTGCTTTTATTTTATTGAGGTCTGCCTAACAAATAACTATATAAAACTTGAAGTATACGGACCATGTTTCTTTTGTGGTTATATTACTTCATTACATGCCAGAACTCACAAAATTCCACAGTTATCGGTGCTATCTGACTTACACTAGCTGAATAAACTGAAATTCATTTGCATAAATGATGTTTCATTTTTCTTCATATTGGAATGAACTCATGGAAATGGATTCTAGTGGAAAATTCGGGTTAATTTGCACTCCAGATCTCAAAAATACTAACTGGAATATCTACATGTGTACTAACATTCCAATTAACATCCTGGTCCACAGTTGTCATACACATCAATGGTGTTCAAAATAACTTTGCAGCATGTTGAAATTTCTTTAGCAATACTGACCTGATCTCATAAGGTTTTATAATCTTTTCTGCATTTTGAGGAAGTGCGTTTATCATCTCTTTTTGTCTTTTTTAGTTTTCTGTTATTGCAAAGTGAATTGTCCCCAAATTTAGTAACAAACTATCCACTCATGAAACTTGTTTGTTTACATTCAGTTTCTCATTGACTAGAATTATGCATCAGTGGTTAAAGGCACTTGTTGTTCATACAGGGGACACGTGGCAGATGGCAACTCCATCTGTAACCCCAGTGCTAGGATACCATAAAACCTCCTCTGACCTCTGTAAATTCTACACATACATGGTGCACATGTGTGTATGCAAAACACTCATATACGTAATATAAAATAAGTAAGATAAATTCTGTGTACCAAGAAGGTACAAGATAGAGAATTCTACTCTAGTTCTCTAAAAATACAACAGAAGAAGCTTCAAATGCGTAGTGACTAACTCCATGTCTAGTCTACAGTTTGGAATTATCTGAATTATTGTTAACCAAATTGTGTAATAACGCACATGGCCTATTGTCTGAGAACTAAGCAAAATATGCCATGCTGATGAGGTACATAAAGCCTCTCCATATGAGATTGTTCATAAACGTGATAAACATGAGGGGAGAGAGAGAAGGAGGGATAACAAAGGAGAATTGACTTAAGTGAGGAGAGAAGAGAGATAGAAGAGAAAGAGACACAGAAAGATAGAGACACAGTAAGACAGACACAGAGAAAGCAGCCTACTTTTTTTTTAGGTAGATCATCTCCCAAAGTGTCTACAACTTCCCCCAGAATAGCACCACCAACTGTAAATGAAGTTTTCAAAGCACAAGACTGCAGGAGACATTTTATATTCCAACCCCAAGGGACTCCAAATAGTAACTTCCTGTTAAACAACCAGGCATTGGACTTAATCATCCTTCTTTCAAAAGCCCATTCTTTTTTTTTTATTTTATATTTCACTGGAGCTTTTAGAATGTTTAATATTTAAGGACATCATTACAGCAAAACAAACAAATGAACATATAAATAAATACTGCTAAGTTTCTTTTACTTTCGTTAAAAATAATTGGGAAACTTTTATTTTGTTTCTGTAGTAATTTTTAATTGGAAAAATGCCACCAGCAAATGGGAAAAATTATACAGCTGATCAGAGAGGCACAATAAAGGAGAAATACTAGACAAGAACAACAACAACAAAACCTGAACAACCCCATCCAGAGAATCCTACAGGGAGAAATCACCTATTGACAAGAAAATTGAAAAATAGATTCTTGACTCTTTATGAATGGGAAAATACTCTGTGTCCTGTGGATATTCTTCTTCCACATTTTGATACCTTCACTTCCCAATGAAATGGAGAACACATGAAGAGGTTGAAACTTAAAATGTGATGTTTGATATTATTAATAATCCTATTAAAGCCAACTTGATTTTTAAGAAGTCTTAAGAATTCTTACCTGTTGAGTCTATGCATTTCTTGAAATAGTATACATACATGTATCTGTAATGACCTACAATGCATCAGTTTGCATGCTGATGACCGTCCATCTCTATGTAGACTACCTTTCTGGTCTAGGATCACTCTACCCTGCTGCTTTGAAGTATACTTCACCTGTGCTTTATCAGTAGAGATTTGTATTTCCTCACAGTATTTTACAAGATATCCAACCATGTATTTGGTCTTTAGGCATTTAATAACTGCCTCTCCTCAGACAATAACCTTGGCAACCCTGCATATGTTAAAAAAAAATGAGTGGCTATATATTATGGGCATATGCAAGTATATAGAGACAGTCTGTAAGAGCATAGGCATACATAAAACATTGTGTATGAAACATCCAGAGAGAGTGCATACCAAGTAAAATTGAAAAATAGTTTCCTTGGATTTCTTTTTTTTTAAATTTTATAATTAATTTAATTTACATATCAGCCACGGATTCCCCTGTCCTTCCTCCTCCCGCCCTCCCCCACCGCCCCCTCTAATCCACCCCCCCCATTCCCACCTCCTCCAGGGCAAGGACTCCCCTGGGGATTCAGCTCAGCCTGGTAGATTCAGTTGAGGCAGGTCCAGTCCCCTTCTCCCTTCACCTAAGCTGAGCAAAGTGTCCCAGCATAGGCCCTAGGTTCCAAAAAGCCAGCTCATGCACTAAGGACAGGTTCTTGGATTTCTTTTATATTGTTTCTAATTCACAGAAGTTACTGTTTTAGCAATATCATTATTGCCAAGAAATTATTTAAGAACTTTCATTCTTAAATATAATGTGTTGTTTATTGTCTGTGGTGGAGAAAATTGATTGTAACACATATATTAAATCCCTGATAAATGATAGATAAATAATACTATTGACTATCAGTTGTCATAGATAAATGATAAATGCCATATTGTAGTTATTTTTGCAAGTTTTTATGTTAATTTTACATATTGCTTGAAGATTTTTGTTGACATTCTCGTGAACTAGTCAATAAAAACATTTTCTTTCAAAATTTCAAGGAGAATATTTTGATATACCTAATATTTTAACACTCACATAATAAATAATCCAATAAAATAAAAAATAAGTAGCACTTTCCAATTCTGTAGAGATTACATTTTACATACATTGAAAGGTTGCTTGTTTTTTATCATATAAAGATTGCATTATCTAATATTAATTTCTTGCAAATGAAGCAAAATGCTCATCTTCTTTAAACTTATGTTTGATGTAAATGTGAGTATATTTATTTAAATATACATACACACAGTAATAAAATTATATTTCTGGATGGATTGAAAAAATCAATATGAAAGAAGATATTTTCTTGGGCTTGATAACACATTATATGTGGTATAAATAGTGGTCTAAATATTTCAAAAATATTTAAGCCTGAAATGCTTTTATATAAAACAAATGGAGCTTCAAGAGGTTTTCGGTCCACTGAATTTTTTTCATCCTCTATGAATCACTGTAATTTGAAATATTTGGAAAGTTTGGTTGTATGACAGTGTTACCACATCAGTAACATTATTGAAATAGATAGCAAATAACAAAAATATTCAGTAATTATTTAGTTAATGTGAACAGAAAGAAGTATTCATAGCTTCAAAGTATCTGTGTATAATAGTAATTACCTATTTTTAAAGAATTTGAGTCACAAAATTATACTTTAATGGTATTTGTGGACAATCTACTACCAATAAGTCTATGCCAAGCATGATTTTGTGTGTGAGTTGTAACTGGTATTTTTTTTTTTTTTTGGATTACCAACAAGTTCCCAAATTAAGACAAGGAGACTTATTATTAATTATGAAAGTTCTGTCTTAGCTTATTTTCATTTCTAACTAGCTCTTATAACTTAATTTAACCACTTTCCCTTTGTCTACATTTTGCTTCGGTGCTTTTTATCCTTTCTTTCATTCTGTATGTCCTACTTTCCTGCTGTCTCATTGTCTGGCTGACTGGCAGTTGCCTGGCTGACTGGTCTCTGATGTCTCCCACTCTTTCGCCCTCACTGTCTCCCAAGCTTAGATTTCTCCTCTTATTTTTTTTCTCTCCACATGCCAGCTCTGCCTATCCCTCTACTGTCTACCTATTGGCCACTTAGCTTTTCATTAGACCAATCAGTTGCCTTAAGCAGCCAAGGTGAAATGATGGCAACACATCTTAACATAGTTAAATAAATGCAGCATAAACAAATGCAACAAACCTTTACATAGTTACAGTAATATTCTGCAACATAAACAAATGTAACACATCTTTACTTCCTTAAAATAATATTCCACACCAGTGTGTGTTCATGTGTGTGTGTGTGTGTGTGTGCATGTATGTGTGTGATCATTTTAGATTGTTTTCTTAGCCTCTGTTATAGTGATATGATAATTTTAAAACAGATCATTCAAGATGATAAAGCCAAATTATTCCTAAGCTAAATGTATTCTGCATTTTCTAGGTATCACTATAAACTGAAGCTGTAACATATATACTGAAACTTAATTGCTTTACAAGAGTTTTCTTGGGCAGGAATTAGCTTATATTTCTACATTCTCTATTGCATTAAAGTACAATCTTATGTTAGCCACTATTCGATTGTAAAACCAGGGCTTTAGCTCAGCACATCTTCATACACACCCTAATGCTGCCTTCCACCTAGATAACTGAACAAAGTAACTCTGAAGGGGGCAGTAAAAATCTGATCAGATATGTTGTCCATCATGATACAGACAAAAAAAATGTGTGTGTGTGTGTGTGTGTGTGTGTGTGTGTGTGTGTGTGTGTGT
>CABHPR010138354.1:5022-20665 GCA_902168415.1 Peromyscus melanophrys
AGAGAGAGAGAGAGAGAGAGAGAGAGAGAGAGAGAGAAGGAGAGCTCAGAAAATGTATGTTTCACCTCTGAAAAAGGTGAAAGCATGTTCAGCTTATTTCATGAACTAACATAATATTAAGATATTCACATTTAATGCCCAAGAAAATGCTAGCCAGATTCCTGGTGCTGTTGTTGGAACTGTGTTTCATTCATAGTCATGACTGGATGACTGTGCCCATGGTTAAATATAAACATGAGAAATTCAAATGCTGCACCTTCCCCTTGGAGACCAGCTGTGAATACTTGCCTGTTAAAGGCTCCAAAGATCCAGACAGTAAAGACACCTGCAGAGTGCTTACCCAAGGTTTTGAAGTGATGCTCTGTGATTCTTATAACTGCCTTTCTTAGTGAAGATGAGGGAGCCCAAGATCAAATCCTAGGGCACAGAATTCAACAGCCCAGTGCGACAGAAATACAAGGCAGGACAGGACCGCTTATGTAAAGAAACAGATTAATGAAATAGCCAAGCCCCAATTTCCTCAGCCAAATGCCAGTGAGGTACCTGAGAAGTTAAACAGTTATGTCTAAACTATATAGAAACTTGGGGTAGATAAATACTCCTTCAATCTAATCAAAGCATATATGTGCATATATGGGATCAACAGTCGTGATCACAGTTTGAGTCAGAGCATTTGGGAGGTGGAGGCAAGCAGATCAGGGATTCAAGGTCATCCTCAGTTATGCTGAAAACTTGAGTTCAGCCTGGACTCCATGAGACCCTGCCTCAGAAAACACAATAGAGATCTGAAAAAGAGGTGGCTAAAAATACAGATTAAAGAGCTGTCTTTGAGTCAGGACAAATGTGACGCTTGCTCTTAGAGCAGAAGACCTTCTGCCGTAAGTACGGGTGGATGGAGATGAGGTCCGGGCACGCTGAGGTGACCTCACCGGTCCTTATTCCTAAGAAGGCTTAATCTGCACATGAAACTCAAGCCAAAGACTGGGAAGAAGAGGCCAGATATGTGTGGAAACCAAGAATCCAAATTAAAAGCTTAGAAGGTCCAAAGCAGGTACTCAGAGGCACTCCAGATTTCTCCAGTACCCGGTCCACTGTTGGTGGCCCTTGTTGCATTCCAATGTTCATTAACCACACTTTGCTACTCAAGAGGGTGCTGCTCTGTGCAGTGGTTCCTCTGGTTGCTGATTGGGCCTTTCCTAGAGATCAGTGGACCATTCCTGTCAGAGATGCGCCATCTTGTCTGCTTTCCCAGAGTCTGTCTTGTTCTTCACTTACCCTTCTCCTTTGAACAACTGAATGTTTGTTTACAGACCTGGGGGACTCTGCCTCATTTTGTTGTTTCCAGAAAGAATTTACTAGATAAGCCTAGGACGGGGGGTGGGGGGGTGGGAGGGGGATCTCGTATCAGATGCAACCTGTAGATAGCTCCTTGTGCTCAGATGGAGGGGAAATACCTGTCTTACTTCTTCTGTGAGGAGAAATACCTGTCTTACTTCTTCTGTGGCTGTCACACTTCCATGTTATAGCCCATCACGGAGAAGATGTTACAGCAGCAGACACTTGAGGGAACCCATTATATTGCATCTACAGCCAAGAAACAGAGAGACAGGAAAGCTTTCTAGTGCTTGGCTGGTTTTCTCCACTTGATATGGTCCCAGACCCCCCACCCCCCACCAGGGAATGGTCCCTCCCAGAATTAATATGGTCTTCTCACATCAATAAGTATAATCAATATAATCCCTGACAGCCTTGCCCAGAGGCCCATCTCCCCGATGATTCTATACGCTGTCATGGAGACAGCACTCAGAGTCACAGTGCTCCCTGTTTCAGATTAATGTCCTTGACGTTTCTGAGTCTGTTAGGATTAGTTTTGCTTAATCAGAGATGTGAGATAAGACCGAACCGATCAGCATGACGCAGAACCAATGTTTCATGTAAAGAACCAGCAACCAGCCACCCAGAGCTGGCCAGGAGGTTCTTCATGAGCCCTGGGCTCCTGGTGTTCTGCTTTACCACGTGGGGATGTGTTCTTGATTCTTGTGAAGTTCCCAGCATCACTCCCAGAAGTAGGTGGGAAAGGAGAAGGTGGCTCCACGAACCTCTCTGTTCACCCCATGATCCTTCTACTTCTGTCCTGTGGGACAGAACTTAGGCATGTGGTCTATGCGGATGGCTGGGGACTGCAGTTTTCACCTCAGGGGAATCCCTGTGTAATCACCTGACTGAAATCCTATTCCCTAGGAAGAAGAGGGAGATGGTCAAGAAGTGGTTTCTGTCACATTTACTTTCGCTAATCAGCTCTCATGGGGTCGAAGGTGGCAGCTGCCATGGTGGGCAGAGCAGGGTGTTTGCTCTGGGGTCAGAGCAAGTTGTTTCTGTCTGTGCTGTCTTGGACTATTTCTCCTCTCTAACTGAAGGACTGCCACTTGAGGTGCTATTTCAGTGTCTCTCTGAATGTGTAAACAGTCCATCCACCCATGTCAGCTATGTCTGCACTGATGAGACTCCTCTTCCTTTTGGATCACAGCATTCTCCTTCCTTGAAGTCATAAGTCACTTGAACCATTTCCTGTCACTGATTCCCTACTTCGAGCTATGAAATATGATCTGAGTCACATTAATGCGTCTCCTACTTATAGCTTGGACAGCCATAAGGTGACCCCTCTTGTAGCATTGTCTGACTGTTCTCATCTGCAGAAATTCCCCAAAGTCACTGAATTTACAAAAACAATAATTAATGTCCCATATACTGTCTTTCCCAAGTGTTCTCATGGGTGGCACTGCCCCAAAGCTTTAAAACAGCCCTTTGACCTCCTAGGCCTTTTTACACCAATATTTGGATGAGCCAGTATTATAAACTGTCTGCCTGGGGCATGGTAAGAAACCTGGCTGTATTGGCATATATGTCCCCTTCACTCACAAGCCAGTGTAGAAAGAACTGAATGGCAGGAGGGTGATGTGCAGAAGGAAGGACCAGCCTCCAAGGCTCCTAGGAATGTGATAAGTCAGAACAAGGAACAAAAATGCCTCGGGCATTATGGGGGGGATGCAATCCATCCATGCTCTTCATGCATGCATTATAGTGGCAATTGTACATATATCTTGAGTATGCATCTTACACATATGAGTGTGTAATCTATGTTAAGCTTTGGGGAAGAAAGGCCCTATGATGGAAGATATTATGAGCTCTATTTTAGTTCTTTGTTTCATAATTTTTAAAGCTTCTGTACAGGTATATGTTCTGTGTTGGGCATCTCCCTCTTATACCTACCCTTACCCTTTCTCATTCCTGAGCTCTGTTTTATAGATGAGAAGACTGGCTTAGAAAGATAAGTGACTTGCTTCCAAGTTGGTGAGTAGTACAACTGGATACAAGTCTATCTTGGGACAACTCAGCCCATGTACTTCTAGAACTTCCTGGAGATGTGTGTGCCCAGACTCTCTATGACTGTAGGACCCTTCTTTTTCTAAAACCCAAAGGCATGGGGTATGGATGACAAAGAGGATTTGTTTTTCTTCTATAAGACAAGGAATATTCTGTACCCAGCACCCATATGTGAAAAGCAGGCAGCAGAGCCGAGGAGAGCGCGAGCTTCCTCTCGGGAGGTGGATGGCGTATTATCCCTTCTTGCTTGGGAAGGAGGCCTGGCTGCTGGGCTCCGATTCAGAACAGGAGTGCATTCAGAAGCATCTTCTGCGGATGCTGGGAAGCTGCTCACATCCCCGGAAAATTCAGTGGGAGACTAAGTTGATGGAGGCGAGGGTTTTATTCAGCAGAGTCTGAGGCCTTTCAGAGCAGGGCCAGGGTCTGTTAAGGGGCAGTCAAGCATAGGCTGGGAATTATCTCCATTGGGTGCCTACCTGTGACAGGCCTCAAGAGCTACTAAGAGGCTCATTCAGTGCCTGGGGGACAATGGCCAGTGGGGACAAACAATTCGGAGGAGTCTATCATTCTGGTGGTGTTATCTTTAGCACTGAATAAAACCGGAGTTCCCCCTTTCTGCCTCCTAGTCAGCACTGTTTTTCGGAGCCAGTGGTACTTTTCAACTCTCTTTCACTATTTTTCAACAGGTTCACAAGGGCGCAAAGTGCAGTATATAAAAAGGATAATGACTTGGCTTGAGGGCAGGAAAAGGCCGATGAACAGAGCAGCCAAGCTTGCCAAGACTAGAATAGTTGAAAGTTTGGTGAAACGTCCAGAAGAAATGGCACTGTGCGTGCAAAGCTCAGCCCTTCTGAGGTGCGGTGTGGACTCTCTGAAGTTCAAATTACAGAGAAGGGAGAGTCAGCTGGGGGCGGTTGCGAGCGAGAAGTCGCAAGAGCTGGAGGTGCTGTTGGTGGGTGTAGTTCCACTTAGGGGCGATGATGCAGGACTGGCTTCTCAGGCGAGTGACCTGTACGTCCGCACAGGGCCCCCTCCTGAGAAAAGAGTGGAGTGTTGCCTTCTGTGTACGCATCTGGGAATTTTTAGTCATTTTTAAAGAAACGATTCCATGTCTTCACCTGGCCCAGCTAATTCTGCAGCTGGTTCTGGGCTGGAGAAACCGCAGTTGTTGCAGCCCACAGTCCCAGACACCAGGCTTTGCTGTGCTCCGGCTATCAGGCAGTAAAGAATATGATTTACACTGTATTGACTCTCCACTTCGCTTCATGTTACACTTCTGTGTGTTTTACACATGTGTACATGTGCACATATGCATGTGTGTATGTGTGTGTGCACATGCTTGTGAGGGCCACAGGCTAGTCTTGGGTGTCCTGCCTCAGTTTCTTCTGCTTTGATTTTTAAGACAGGGTCTCCCTTTACTGCGGAATTCCCCTATTCTCCCAGGCCAGTTGGCTGTGAGCCTAAGGTTCCGCCTGGTTTTGTTTGCCCAGCACTGGGATTGCACGCACACTTCCATGCCCAGTGTTTTTGTTTGTTTGATTGGTTTCTAACATTTTCCTGGGGCTCAACCCCAGGTTTCCTTGCTCACACAACAAATACTTTACCAACTGAGCCATCTCCCCAGCCTTTTGTAGTTTGTGATATGGAGGATCGAACACAGGAGTCTGTGCTGAGCAAGAGCTACACCCCAGTCCTACACTGTGTTTGTGCGTCTTTATCCCACTATAGGAAGACAGTAGGTACTAGACACAGAGTTTTCTTTTTAATGCATGCTGTATCAAGATTCCTCAAGGAGGTAGCTATCTGCCTCAGTATTCCGTAGTTCATCCACACTTCACAGTCCACATGGGATGTTGTAGGATTCCCTCGGGTGATTCAACTACGTAACAAGGTCCTTGTTCAAGTCCAGCAAGAATTGGAGGAAATTCTCCCTTGGTTCCCCTACCCGGGTGAGGAGAGGGACAGAAGACAGATTAACCTTCCTGCCTCTCCGAGAACAAAGATTATACTGTCTTATGTTTTATAATCCCATCCGAACCCAAGTGTGTAAGTGAAGGCTGGAAATAACCACAACACAGATCCAAGTTCAGAACCCAGGACAGTGTCTCCACAGTGGAACAAGGAGGGCAAGTTTGATGCTGCAGTTAATAACTGTTAGTGCCATCTTACCTGACCACTTTGGAAAAAAAACAACCTGCCTCCCTGAATCAGGCTGAAGAGAGAGGCATGCCAAGCAGTGTGATGACCCAGCACTCTGCCTTTTAAATGTTCCTACTGAGGGAGTACGTTAAGATGAACAACAATGATTACAGACACAGGAAATGCCCGGTTAGTGATCCCAAGGGTGGCTGGCAATCAGAGTCTCACATTTCTAACTGTGACCACGGGCAGACCCCTAAGTGCACTGATCCCTGATGTTTTTTTTTAACCACACACATGCCATGTGATAAGATGCAAGATTTCTGTGAGAGTCATAACTGGCCACTCAACATTCATGCATACAACAGCTCAAAGTCTCCACACTGAATTGCTTGGGCTGAGTCCCTCTGCCTCAGCCATCTTCTCTTCCTCCCTCAGCTCCATGTCTCCTTGTGCTCTGAGGCACAGCTGGACCCATATCTGGAGCACTCGAGTTGCTACAGGATCTACTGTCCCAGCGGCCTGCACTCCCAACCCCAGCACCCAGTCTTCTTCGTGGGGTGACAGTCCCTGTGGCGGCCCTCCCCTCCCTGCCAGTGCCACCTCACAGATGGAGGGACCCAGTCTGTGGGAAAGAAGAGACCGTGACTTATCGGAACATATGGTTTCCTAATTCAAGTTAAAATGTCTGCACCCTGTTGCATCTGGTGCCATTTTAGTTCGTTAGAAATGCCACACAAGGCTGTGACTAAAGGGAAGAAACGGAGAAAAATACAGTTATTACACACTCAAGAGCCGGGTTTTGCGGCTCATTAGCCAGTGGCCTCCGTGACTAATTAGGTTTTGTCACTGTTGCGGGGTCATTATGCCTTAATTTTTTTGCATAGTTATTCAGCCGTCACTTGAGGAAAAATGAAGGAGAGAAATACCCTTCTCTGTCTCTCCGGCTCTGAATCACTCAGGCTAAACAACTCTTGGGGCCGAGAGTACCAGAAACTGATGAAATGATCATTTTGCCACAAAAGGACAAAGCGATGGGAGAGGATTAAAGAGGCGCTTCTTTAGCGGATGGCAGAGGCCTCATTGAGCTGCGGAGGGCACCATTCAGTGGGGGAGATCATTAACTTTGAAGTCAGTCATCCAGAGATAATGTTTGTCCCTTTACTTCATTTGTTGCCCAACTGGCCTTAGCAACCTCCATTTTTGTTACTCATCCTTGAAAAACTGGGGGAAAATGCGTAGTAAAATAAAGCCCGTGGGTCTTCCCCAGGCTGGAGGCCTAGGTTAATTTTTGCCAGCAGCAAAGGAAATTGAGAAGACCGTGGTCTTCGCACAGTGGGGCTTGTGTTGGGTCCAGTATAGTAAAAGAACCCATGGTGTGAGGGGAGACATTGGTGTCAATCACAGGGTGGGACCACAATGGCTGGTAATTGGCGTGGGTCCACCTTCTACGTCTGTCCCGCTGAGCCTGAAGCCCCCAGGCTCACTCTTGAGCCCCACTGCTAACAAATAAACAATTTATCAGGGTTAGGTCTCCTGCGGGTTGCCCCATGGTAGGCTCCATTCAGCCCCCTAGACACCCCCCAACCCCCGTGCCAGCCCCACCACACACACAAAAATTTACGTACACCGTGCAATTTGGGGCAGACGCACCATGTAGCAACAAATTTACAACAGGCCTACCATGAAAATGGCTGTGTCAATATACTGCAAACTGGGGGAGCCGTGCAGCTGTGCCGGGCCACAACTGGTGGTCCCAAAGGGTGCCCGAGGGAAGGGGACGCATGCACCGCGTCATATCAGCGCTGATTATGAGCCCTCGATTTTGACACAGTAGCTCACACAGATGCTCATGAGAGTCAGTCAGCATCTCATAAGGAGCCTTGTCGTTCCGATGTCCCTTTTCTGCTTCTGCACTCAGAAGCCATGGCTTTAGGAACCAGAGGGTGGGACTTGCTGGAAACCCTGCAACTGACAGTGGAAATACTGTGGTGAGGATTGGTGTGGGAGTGACTTTTTTTTTTTTTTAATGCTTGGTTGGTTCGTCGTGGTAGTGGGGATTGCACTCAGTGCCTTAGGCATTCGAAGCAAACATTCTACCACCAAGTTACACCTGTGATAAGGACTTCTAAAGGACTTTGTTGTGTGGAGAGTGAGCTACTAAGGGTGGCTTCAGATGTCATCTTTGGAAGCCCCTGCATTGTGTGGCTTGCCAAGTTAGCCTGCGCCTACCTGGGGCATGCTTCACAGACTGGATGGACTTGGCTGCAGCTGTCTGTCGTTACACACAGAGTGGGAAGTTACTGCATTTGAGCATCTCCTGTGTGCTGTGCTTCATGTCATTTATTCCTGCTAGGGAAGTGATTTCATCACCTGGCGTTTACAGATCGGGAACATAAGGCTTCCAAAATGAGGGGGAATGGCAAGTACTGGGAGCAGGATTTAGAGTCTGTTTGTCCCGATCTGGTTCTGGTGCCCATATTGTCTCACTTCAGACTGATGGGAAAGGAGTTTGTATCCTGGAGAAGAGTTGTTTGGATGGTTGTGCAAGGAGGGATATTCTTTTTTTTTTTTTTTTTTCTTTTTTTGGTTTTTCGAGACAGGGTTTCTCTGTGTAGCTTTGCGCCTTTCCTGGAACTCGCTTTGGAGACCAGGCTGGCCTCGAACTCACAGAGAAGGAGGGATATTCTTAAGGGATGGGCGGAGTTCACCAATGTGGGAAGTGTTTGTGTATCAAACCTTCTGCCTCTTGCTCTCCTTGTGAGACTTAGCCAACCCTAGTTAACCTCCATTATTAGCATGTGCTGTAGTTCTAGAATCTTAAGAATACTGTTGTCTTATGAGGCATAAGTGTGTCTCTCTATTTAGCTATTAAGATATTCTAGAATCGTGCACTTTTGAGTCAAATGTATGTAGCTGAGTCTCAGCATTGCGGGGCAGATATTTTTCAGGTTCTCTCCTGTTTCTCCTCTCCTTTGCCAAGAAGCATCTGGGGGAACCGGTGGTTAGCAAATAGCATGGCACAGCAGCCACTCAGTAAACAGTGAAAGAATAAATGACGGAATGACGTTTCTGGGGTCTTCATTATCAGTTCTGAACAAGGACCCCTCCAGCTCTCCATGTTATACTTGCAGCCCAGGAGAAAAGAGGTGCGGGCCAGAGAAGTCACAGCTGGAGTGGGGTTGATCTCATTTCCCTAGGTTCTGCTAAGCCCAGGGGAGGAAGGGTGAGGGAGCTATCCCTCAGCCGTCCCTGCCCCATTGTCTTTCTCCCAGATGAGACAGAAGAGCAATTTTGTGCTAATCAGCATGTGTGAGATGAGCCCCTGCCTTTTTCTCTCTCTCCAAATTTGACTTCTTTTCCTCGGAGGCATCATAAATGATCTGAATGAGCATAGCCTGTGCAGTCCGCTGCCTCAGCTGGGGCTCATGGGGCCTTTGTCAGAGTGTGAGAACAGCACAGGAGCTAGCCTGACAAACCAGCTCTCTGCTCCTGGGAGCTCGAGGCACTGGTGGGCAGTGCTGCTGTGGGCTGACTTTGAGAAAGAAGATGGTCCATGTGTAAGCATAAGGGAAACTGTCTCCCGAATCTGGACCGAAGAGAAGTAGCAAAGAGCTTGTGTTAGCCGGACCTCCACAATACAACAAGCGCAATCTTCCAGAGTTAGGCAGGACCTCCGAGAGAGCGGAACACTTGGGTGGACTCTGGCGAGCATCAGGTCCTCCACAGCGTGTCTCCAGCCTCCTGTGCATGGGGAGGAGTTGGTTCTGTCCCTCCACCACGTGGGTCCTGACAATCCAATTCAGTTGTCAGTTTGGGCGACAAGTGCCTTTACCCACTGAGTCATCTCACCAGTGCTGGGTAGTCAATCCTTTACAATCTGTGAGCTGCTGGCTTCTGGAGCCACCGTGGAAGCGCATACACACCATGTAGAACAGGCTGAAGGACATTGTGATCCCAACACTGCTCACCACCACCCAAGTCCCCAGGTCATAAAAGCCAAGAGACAAGCAAGCATCTTTCCCTAGAAACGGCATGTCCTTTGATGTCCCTCGACCTGATAAGCTTTGCCTTTCACCTCTCGGGATCTCAGTTTGCTCACTGACCAGCAGAGGAAGGATGCCAGGAGAAGCTCTCGCAATCCGAGACCAAGGGGCAGCTTGTGGCAAATGTAAATTATTCCCACTGTCTCATTTGTCTATTGTTCTACTCACAGGTTCTTGGCAATAGTTATTTAAATTAATTAATGGTTATAATGCTCTAAGCAGTATATGTGTGTGTGTGTGTATTTCTTAGACCATTATAGATAAGATTATATATATAAAAGCATTATATATACATATCTATATCTATACTTATATCTATCTATCTATCTATCTATCTATCTATCTATCTATCTATCTATGTCTATCTATCTGCTCTAAGCTCTAGACATGGGAACAGTTCAATCTCTAAGCCCCTCTCTGCAGTACCTGACACCTCTGTCCTTCACTGTCATGGCGAGGTGGCAAAAGCTGAGCCTCCTGTGTTCTAACTCCCTGGATGCAGGACTGGAGGCCCATCCATTTCAAGACAGCCAACAGGCTCCTGATTCAGTTCAGATTTCAGTTGAATGTTGAAGAGGCTTGAGCTCTGCTTTGGAAATTAAGCCTTACTAATTAAGACTTGCCTAATCCCCCCTGTGGGTCCAGGGTTGTGTTCTCAAAAAAAGTGAAAATCAGCTAATTATTAGGGCTTTGATATGAATTTCCAGACATCAGAGGGTGGCTGCCCCTTGTCCCCCGTTTCAGATCCCTGGTGCCTAGAAAAGGCTCTTGAGAGATTAACTAACTTTCCATCTTTTGTCCTATAAAGGGAAGACTTTGATTCTTTTCCCAAGGATGGAAAGCTCCCTGCTAGAAGAGTGCACACAACACCAACAGTGTCTTTCTCACCAGATCCACTTCATCGCATCTGCTTTGGACAGTCCTCCTCTGAAATCGGAATCTCCTCCTAGTCAGTGTGCTCCCTGCCCCCTGGTAGATCTCTTCAATCTGTAAAGCAAAAGAAAACAAACAAAAAAGTGAGCAGATTCTCCCACTTGATTGGCCCATGGCATTTGCAAACAAAAAAACAAGAACAACAAAACAAACAAACAAACAAAACAACAAATTGAGGATTTGAAGTGAGACAGCTTTGGGAAAAGAGTCTGAGATAGTTAAACCACTGTTAATTGTGTATGTCTGAAGTTGGCATTCAAGAATTTATGTTTCTGTTTATTTATTAAATTAATTCAGTAAACATGCATTCCTCCTGCCTGCAAGTTTGAAATGACTGGAGTACAGTTCCTGCCACAAGGTATATCCTGAGACGTGGCCATGCTGACCACAGGCTCTCCTCTTGCCGTCCCCTCTCACCAATGTCGAGTCCTCTCAGAAGTGCCTCTACCCCACACTGTGTTTGTTATCTAGAGTTGAAACTGAAGCTGGTTCAACTGCCAGTGTGAATACTCACTCTGAGGGAAAGCATGGTGCCATTGTGGAGGAGTCTCCATTTGTTCTCAGCTCCAAAGGGAAATCGTGTAGATTAGCTCAGCATTTCAAATGTTAATGCAGTAAGGTCATATAAATGTTTTCCACGTTTAAGTCACCTAGTATCCGTGGTGTGTCCCCAAACCCTTGAGGAATTAAATGACAGTGTTACACTGACTTCCTCACAGCTGCAATGGACTTTAATTAGCTGCTCGTTATCACCAACCACTCATTATCTGTTTCAGATGCTGCTGAAATGCCCACCTCTGGGTGCTTTCTCTGCACCTAGTAGGTCTCTAAGGTCCCTTCCTCTCATTGTGGAAATTCTCTAGTTTTATTTATGTCCCCTCATCAAGCACAAATGACCTACTGTGTCACAGGATGGTGTGTGTGAAGGAAATCGCTCCAGTGGTTACAGGGAGTCAGAGGCAGCAATTGGTAATTGCTCCTGGTGATGATGACAGGTTGAGAGAGCATGGGTATGGAGTCAGAGCTTCCTAGCCCCCAACACTACAGAATCTTGGAACATAGTAGCCCCACTCAGGTTCTCAGACCCTTATTTAACAATCAGTGGAACTTAGAAGGGTCTGATAAGGATAAAACAAATCTATTTGGACTATTATGAAGTCTGATGAGTGAACCAAATCTTTCTTCCAGTTAGCCTTCTGATGACTGAGTTGGTGAGAATTTAGATGTTGCTTGCACATTACAGCATTCAGCAAACCGGATTGCACATACCGAAGCCGGTGCTCTCCTGTTTCTCACCTCTTCCTGCCTCTCCGCCAATGCCTAGACCCTCTGTATTCCAGAAACTTGCCTGAGGTTCTTTCCATGACTTAAGAATTGTGATCCCTATAGCAGTTGCTTCCAGGGGACATCTGCTCTGAGAAGCCAGTCAATATTGTAGAAAAGTTCAAAGAATACCCATCATTAGCAGTGTCAGCTTTACAACCAGGAGGTAATGGCATTAAAGGGGCTGGTCATAATACCCAACAATAGTGACCTCATTAACCAGTGATTTATCATGATGAAAAGACCTGTTTAACCTTTGGTCTCCACAAGCTTTCTCCCCTTAACAAAAAGGCCTATTATTTCAAGTTGTCAGGGGATAATTTGTGAGTTGTTAAAGGCCACATTCAATTACTCTTAAGACAATTATATGGAGCCCATGCTCCCCGCAAGGTGCCTACACAATAAATTTTGTTTTCCCCAGCCGTCTTTTTAGCAGCACACAGAAACCAGGTGTTTGATGACTTTTACCACAGGCCCTGCCTGCCTTCTCACCGCCCTGCTGGGGTTGTCCGATCACAAATTGGGTTTTCAGACCTGCACTGAATGGTGCATTTAAGGTAGCAGGCCAAATTCTTCTGTCAGCTTTTAGTAGCATCGAAGGACACACCATCAGAGAAACAGAGCTGGGCGCTGTGGGAAAACGCAGCGCCGGGGAAGGCTGGGCTCTGGCTTCTAGAGGCACATAAACTACCATGCAGATGTCATCTCAGCTGGTGTTTTTAGAGGCCTCCTCACAGTTCGTGAGATGATTGTGTCCTTGAAGGTCTCCCGTGGTTGGATCTGAGGGTGTCCAGGAGCTGTTTCCTCTCACACTAAGGACTCCAACCTATAACCATATCGGGGGAGGGGGGACAGAAAAACAAGATTCATATGACGGCGTGGGTTGGGCAGAGTGCCTGGTGTTATTAACTGTTCTTAGGTGAATTCTGTCCTCCGGTCAGAACCGAGGAGGGAAAAGCCGTAAACTATGCCGCTCCAGTCTGGGCCTCTAAAGAGCAGCCTGTCAGTTGTGACAAATTGGGTCCAATTGTACAGAGGCTTTTGTGAGGCAGACAAACGTCCGTCAGAGCCTCCGATGGGACCACCAAACTCAGTTCTGTTGTGCCTTCCCTCTAATTTACACTCTGGGTCTCTGAGGTGAGGGACCTCACTATTTTAATATCTGACCACAGTAAATAACATCAACTGGAGAACTTTGAATCAAAGGTTTGGAAAAAGCCCAGTTTTGCACATGCGCTGTCTCCCTCTGCCCAGGGTGGCTGCTTTGCTCTGTCCCTGCTGATGCTGGGATTGGGGGTGCTGGACATACAGTCACCCCAATGAGGGTGTAGTAAGGGGCAAGCCTGAATCTCATATTTTGACTAGAATTTCAAAATGTTGTTGTTGTTGTTTTTAAATAAGTTGCTTGTTAAGTGTGTCATTCAGATATTTTGCTTCTTATTTTCAGTTCCTGTTCTCAGGGACATATTTCAATAGTTTATATCTGTTCTTCCTTAGGGGAAGCTGTGAGGTGCTTACTTGGCTTTACTTGTTTACAAAATCCATCATTTATGTTTGTTAAAAAAAAATTACCTTTTCCAGAAACTCAATCCTTATTTCAGTATTTCTGATTTCCTTAGGAGATGCAGGGGCCCCTAACTCTAGCTTCATGAATTAGCACTGAAGGGTGAGGAGGGTGAAATAAGGCCACTCCCTAACCTGCTATTGTCAGTCAGCTTGCTTTGAAGTCCTATCACCGCCAAGGCAGGAGTTCTGAGCATGCTTAAGAAAGTGTTGGGAGCAGGAGGTGAAATGAGTAATGGGGTCATTCAGAGGAAGGGTTAAAGAACTGTGTGCCAGACGCAATGTGCTGGGCTGAAACCAGAAAGGAAGCTGCGATAAACCGTACACCTCCTACTTCATGATAAAGACAAACACAAGACTCTGTCCGCAAAGCTGGGCCTCTTTGGAAAGAAACGTGAGGAGGAAGTTCTTTATGGATGGCGGGTTTTAAAGGATTATTTCCGAAATGGTCATTATCTCTGGAGGCCTTTCCCGTTAGCAGAGAAGCTTGGAAAGAAGTTCCCTATACACACTTGACAACATCAACAACCCAAAGGAAATCAGTGTTATGCCTTAATGAAATTATTAATGGAAGGCTTGTAAATAAGCAAGTACACAAAAACTGTTAATAAATGACAAGGAAAAGGGCAGTTTGCATCCAAACACGGCTCATTTTCTAAGCTATGGAGATATGCAGACATTGGCCCCTCCAGGGATGGACCCGGTCTTGGCTAGCAGTCCAGATGGGTAATGAATTATTGTCTATAGTTTATAAAAACCTCAAAGAAGTTGGTGTCTGATGAAGTCATTGCTTAGTTTGATGAAACTTGAGGGAAAAGCTATTTATTTGGACCCTCAGTAGTAAAGAAATTGTAACTCAGTGATTCCTAGTCATTAAAGATCTCACTGGTGTCAGGAGCTTCAGTGTGAAGAGTAATTCCTTTTAGTCCTAATTTTTATCTTATGTGTATTAGTGTTTTGGCTGTGTGTGTGTGTGTGTGTGTGTGTGTGCGCGCGCGCGCGCCATGTGTGTGCAGTATCCATAGAGATTAGAAGAGAGCACTGGATCACTGGAACTGGAGCTATGGATGGTAGTGAGCTCCACATGTGTTCTGGGAACTTTGTAAGTCTGACTCATCTGTAAGAGCAGGAAATGCTCTCAACCCCTGAGCTCTCTCCAACCCCTGACAAGCTGTGCTTATGAGCTCTTCCCCTCTAAGGACACAGACTCTGCCTGGCTCATCTCCCCTATGCAGTGATGTGTGTGTGCCCCTGTACATGGTAGGTGTCTGCAGCTGTCTGCTTGGATAAAAGCAGCAAGGGTGAAAGGTCTCAGAGAAAGGGATCCCTCTGGGCACTGACCCTGCCAACAGCCCAAGTGTTGTTTGCTTGTTAATAAACCTTTGACAAACATCTTAGGAGTTTAAAACCGAAAGAAGTTAGTATCCTAATCATGCCATTTCCTTACAGTGTGAGAAGCTGGGAATTAGTCAGGGTTGACACTAGAGCTGTGCTGGGACAGGTCTTATATTTGAGACCCAGTGAAAGTTCTCGAATTGTCATTTTGCAGAGATGAGTTTTCAGGATAAGTAAGCAATGGTCCTATCAGATTGCAAGAGGAACAAACACATTCTCTCTCTCTCTCTCTCTCTCTCTCTCTCTCTCTCTCTCTCACACACACACACACACACACACACACACACACACACACACACCAGGCCCATAGTGCTTCTGGATTTTCAAAATTCTTAACCCATAACAAAACTAGAAATGTATACAATCCCCAAGTGTTTCTTGCCACATTACATTCTTTAGTCATCTTAATAGATATAAACTGGTGTATTATTGTGGTTTTAATTTGCATTTCTTTAAAGATGGGTTTTTAAAATTGAGCATGTTGACATATGTTACTTGTCATCAGAATATTTTTGGTAGACCATCCATCAGCACAAATGTTTTGTCCATTATTTCTAGTTACCATATTTATTAATCACATGTTACTTGTTGTCTTCCACATTGGAGATGAATACATCGGAAGTCCACATGGGCTTCGGAGACAGATAGCAGATCACATAGTCAGCAGACACTGTGTCCATATTGACCTGCAGACTCTCAGAGGCAGAAAGATCCTTTCCCTCAGAGTTACTCTGCACCCAAGGATGATGCAGGCAGATATGCAATGTAAAATAATCCTTTGAAGTAAAGAAATTCACTTTAGAAATTCAGATACTACTAATATAAAAGAAAGCTACTGTTATGACAGTCTTCATATGTAT
>CABHPR010138355.1:371-15649 GCA_902168415.1 Peromyscus melanophrys
ATCTCTGCAACTCTGACTTTTGGGGCTTTTTATTGAGCTTTTTGTATGGATACCTGTATCACCTTCAGAGGTTCCCATCCCAACCTGTTGTCACGGAGAGTTCACAGTATCTTCTTAACTTTGCAAAGAATGCCACGGAAATACTAGTCAGAGAAACCCTATCAAAGTCTGCTTTTAGATGCTCTTCTGTAATCTACCGTAATTCAAGCCAGATGTGGTGGCTGTAATGCTTGGGAGGGTTAAAATGGATGATTGTCGTGAGTGCAAGACTAGCCTGGGCTACAAAGCAAAACCTTATCTCCAAACACTAAAATAAAAAAGAATTGGTTCTAATGTTCATCAGAAGGAAGCTTCTTTGTTCAAGGCTGGTTTTGTTAGGATGGTCTGGACTGTTAGAAATTACAAATCTTGTCAATTATCTCTGGACAGTTTTTAAAGCCCAGACTGGCCAACCTCACATCTCAACTTCCTCTATCACACTTCCAACTTGTTCTTTGAGAATGCAGATCCGTTTTAATATTAGTTTATGCAAAATATGATATGAAAGAGAGATTTACTGCTCCTTCCCAAAGTCAAATAAAAACTAAATTTTAGCCAGGTTCAGTGATACACACCTGTAATTCCAGCATACAGGGGGCTGAGGCAGGAGGATGGAAAGTTTGAGGTCAACGTGGGCTACACAGGGAGACCCTGCCATAAGCAAATAAATACTCAGTTTGTATTGTCTGAAACATGTCTCTTGTCTATGAGTGCATGTGATTGAAAGTTGCCTATCAGGGTGCTTCGGGTAAGTGTACATTCAGGCTCACTTAATCATTGGATTGTAGGTAGATACTTTCCTGTTGGCCGATGCTCCCCCACTTCCAACATCTACCCAGAGCTGGAGAGAAGGTTGACAGTCACTGGGAGTGTTCAGACTCAAACTTCATAAAACAAGTTCAAATATGTGTTGAGGAAAAACTAGACTTTACCCAGGTATGTTCTTCCCCCTGTATTTGGTACAAAAGAGCCTCACTCCATTGTTTATACTCCTAAAAGGGATTGTACTAAAGGAAAACACAGTATGAAACCTCTCTGGGTTCGTACATCTGGTCAGAGCCTCCCTCCCTCCCTGGGTCTCTCCAGTCAGCTCCAAAGAGCCAGCTGGGTGCTGATGCCTGCTGGTATCCCCTTTCCTGTGTCCTGCAGCATGTCACTGGTGCAATGCTGAGTAGACAAACAGGACTTTCCTTTGCTAGAGGTGTGCTTCTGAGCCTGTGACTCTGCAGCCAATGCCTCTTCTCCTTGGGAGAGAAAATCAGGCTGAGTCATAGAATGGTCCAAGATGCAGGTTTGGGATCCAGTCTTGAGCCAATGTAAATGTCAAACGAAGTTATAAACCTGCTCATTTTCAGTAGAGTGGCTAGGACTGGGCCAGTGGCTAGCTGGAAAGATGGCCTGAATCACCACTCCTGCCAGGGTACACAGTTCCCAGTCCCTGCTTTCAGCTTTTCTTCAAACAGGAGTTGTACTGGATAGTTTTATGTCAACTTTACATAATCTAAAGTCATCTGAGAGGAGAGAACCATAATTGAGAAAAGGCCTCCATAAAACGGGGCTGTAGGCAAGACTGTAGGATATTTTCTTGATTGGTGATCAAGGGGAGGGTCCAGTCCATCCTGGGGTCTATAAGGAAGCAGGCTGAGCAAGCCATGTGAAGCAAGTAAACAGCACTCTTCCATAGCCTCTGCATCAGCTCCTGCCTCCAGGATCCTGCCCTGTTTGAATTCCTGTCCTGACTTCCTTCAGTGATGAACAGTGATGTGGAAGTGTAAGCTATACACACCCTTTCCTCCCCAACTTGATTTTGGTCATGGAGTTTCATCACAACAATAGTAACCCTAACTAAGAGAGAAGTCTTCCCATCACCTCACCTTTCCAGCATTCCCAGTCAGAGCCCACTCAGTCCTGTCTTGACATAAAAGTTTTTCTCCAACTTGTACCTCCTCAAAAACAAGTGTAGCTCTTCTTCCCAGGCTTCTCTCTCTCTCTCTCTCTCTCTCTCTCTCTCTCTCTCTCTCTCTCTCTCTCTCTCTCTCTCTCTCTCTCTCCCCCTCTCTCTTGTCAAGCCAGAGTTTCTCTGTGTAGCCCTGGCTGTCGGGGAACTCATTTTGTAGACCAGGCTGGCCTCAAACGCAGAGGACTGCCTGTCCCTGCCTCCAGAGTGCTGGGATTAAAGGGCTGAACCACCACTGCCCAACTTTATCTCCGTAACTTTTCAATGACAGATTCCCCGAGGCTGGATTTACCCCAACAACAGCCAGTAGCTGCCAATGGCCCACTCTGTCCCCTTTCCTCCAGCAGCAACCAGCAGCTGTCACGACAGGGCAGCCGTCTCCCAGCTCCATCATCTGAGCCTCTAAGCCCAGCTCTGGAGGCCGCTCTCTTTGCTCCAGGTTCCTTCTCAGGCCTGGAGTTCCTGCCCACCTCATCCCCTTTCTGCTCCTGATCCTTCTTTCCCTTTCTGCCCATTTCCTGCAGCTCAGAGTCACCGTTGCCCATTCCATCATCTTGCTGGCTAGCTGGCCATCTGCACTGCCCTTCCAGCTGGCCTAGGCACTGCCCTGCTGTGACCTCCCGTCCTTGCTCTGGAAGCAAGGCCTCATGGCAGTGTTAGGGATTCCTGAGACACAAAGGCAGGTTTAATCCCAACATTTCTTGTCCTAGACCCCCAGCATCCCTTCCCTCACCACAGCTGTCTGGGACCTAAAATGCCCTTGAACCTGTCCTCTGATGTCACTTCCTCCTTCCCTCCCCACAGCCAAGCCAGACCATCACCAGGCTGCTGTTTTCCTGTGGGCAGACACCTGCTTCGAAGCTGGAGTTTTATCTGGAGAGAGAAGCCTCCATCCTGGTTCTCAAGAAGGCGTACATCTCAAGATCCAGGCTAGTCCCAGCGCTGCCCTCTTTCCATGGCCCTCTCCACCTCTTCCAAGGCCAGCCCAGCTTGGACAGACCCCTCCATCCATCCCACCTGCAGCCTGTGTGTTCTCTGTGCTTAACAAGCAGCTCAGTCTTCCAGATTGATAAGCACATGTTCACAGTGCCTCTTGGAGTTACCACACGCACACACACACACACACACACACACACAGAGAGAGAGAGAGAGAGAGAGAGAGAGAGAGAGAGAGAGAGAGAGAGCTTGTGATATGAGCAATGTACCTACTGAAGCAGGTGGCATCCCCGCTCAGAACTAGCAACAAATCCAGAAGTAAATCTTGAGCAAAGGCTGAGCTGCTTTGAGCTACAGAGCCTAGATAAGGGGAGGAAGTGCAACCAGTCAGCCCTACCCAGGGTAAGACCACTACCAGGTCCCCATGAGGAGGTGTGGTCTTTGTGGAAGCAGTCCCCCGGACACAAAGATACTCCCCAACCCCACCTCCTATACTGGAAAAATGCTTAATCATCCTTTTAAGATGGCCTGGATGTCACATCTTCCAGGAAGTCCTCCACCAACACCCCCTGTCAATCTTGAGTTCCCTGACCTCCTGGGCTCCGCTAGTAGCTCAAGACACACACTGCTGGTCACAATGCTGTCTCTCTACCCTCCAGTACTGAGAACGCCTTTGGAAGGGACATGCATACCCAAAGGGGTATTTACCTATTTGTCATGCTAGTCTAGCTTCAACATGCACACCGGAGATGCTTAATAAGTATTTGATGGGCAAATATTTGATGGGTGAAAGTTTGGGGGCAGGGAGTAGAGTGGGGCAGAGAACAACACCACACAAAGTGGCCACTCACATGCTGTTCTGCGGTGTCTCCCACGGGCTATACCGGCTTTCCTTTGTCGTCCCACGTGCTGGGTTCCCTCCAGGCTCCTCGTGGAAGTGGCAGAAGGGACCGAGGCAAGATGGGAGGAGACAAGGGGGTGAAAGGAAATGAGCACACTGTAAGTCACCCCAAAGTCAGCCGGCTCAAATGGAAGGCTCTACCCAGCGCAAGGACATGGCTGCTGCTACCCAACTTCAGAGATCTGATGCTCCAGCTTGGGAGCCACAGGGGCCAGCTATGAGGCAGACGATGGGGTCCTGGGCCAGGCCATTCTGAGTTGGCTGAGTGATTTGGCAAAGAGCTGTCAGTTGTCACTCCTGGAACTGTGTGATCCTGGACAAAACTATGCTCTCTGGGTTTGTTTTCTCACAGACAAGGCTTAGTCCGCACGTCCTTCGAGGTTCGGGACAGCTGATGTGGATGCTAAGCATGGAAGGCCTAGATGTGGTCAGTCATTCTTTCCACGGGAGCAGCTCCTGAGCAGCTCCTGAGCAAATGAGGACTCCGCAAACCCTAGCTGAGGATCACAAGGCTGGGAATGGACAGGGAAGTCTTTGGAAGGGATGAAATAGGGATTAACACACTGTGAAAGAAAGATAATCTAATTCCGCAAAGCCATTTGGTCCTTATCAAGTCTCACCCATCCAAAGAAAATTCTAGAATTTCTGGAGAGCTCAGAAATGGTAGCGAAAGGCTTGGAGAAGCCAGCTGGATCCCCCCCTGGTGACTGCTGCTCTTCCTGAGGAACTAGGTTCCATTCCCAGTGCCCATATTGGATGGCTTATAACTGTGTATAACACCAGCTCCAGGGGCTCTAACATACCCTTCTGGCCTCTGAGGGAACACACACACACACACACACACACACACACACACACACACACACACACATACACACAGGTATGCACACATGTGTGCGGCATACACCCCACACAGAAACATGTACATACATATAAATAAAAATAACAAAAAGGAAATCAGCCAGCAGGTGGTAGTGCATGCCTTTAATCCCAGCACTAAGGAGGCAGAGGCAGGCGGATCTCCTTGAGTTCAAGGCCAGCCTGGTCTATAGAGTGAGTTCCAGAATAGCCAAGGCTACACAAAGAAACCCTGTCTCAAAAAACCAGAAAAAAAAAAAGAGAAGAAAAGAAATCAAAGCAGAGAGGCAGCCATTACCCTCATACTTCTGACCTTTCAAACAGCTATGTGACTTTGGACAGAGGCTGTAATCTCTTTGGCCATCCATTGGGCACAATGGTACTAGTCACACTGTGTGAAGACAGCAGATGACTACTTGACCTCACTGTCCTTTCAAGCACTGAAATCCTCCAACTTTCCCATGTGTTCTCCCTCACATCTCTGGGTAACAGGAACCCAAGTTCTGTCTGTATCCCAGCCATCTGGTCCCCATGTGCAGAGCAGACCATGCAAGGGCATTGAGTGAGGCTAGAGTCAGAATTCTGAGAGGCTAGCTGGGTAATAAAATCTGATGTCTACCTTGGCCCTAAGGGTCACTTGACAAAATGAAGGGGAGGTCAGGGGAGATGGAACAGGGATCGTGAGTGAGAGTTCTTGGTGGAGTGTTCAAGGCTGGCCCAGATCCTTGCCAACAGGCCTGTAACCACACCACAGCAAGAAGACTCCATTAGCAATCGGTGTGGTTCCACTGGCAGAGGGCATACAGAGCCTTCTCCTAATCCCTCTAGGTCTACCCACAGCTGGTCCAGGACCTCATTAAATATCTCCTATGGCTCTGAAACGACTCTTCATTCAGCAGAGAAATTTGATCTCCTGACGGTTAATGTCTTTCAAGAGCTGTAAGAGCCACCACTAATGCCAGGCCCTCTAGCATGCCAAAGCAAGATGCCCGGCAGCAGTGTGGCTCCAACCCAAGCCTCCCAGAAGGTGGCTTTCTCAGGACAGAGTTCTGAAGCCACCATGAGGCGGGCAGGGCTATACCAGAATGGAGCTAGGTGGTTCTGCTTCTGTCCAAGAAGGTAGAAGAGGGGACAAATATGTCCCCCATCGCCAGTGCTGCTAGGCCCAAGAATCCTTGGCTTCCTACAAGCTGCAGACCTTCCCAGCAAGAGCAGGTCTCATCCCCAGAGCTCCACAGAGCTGGGGGTGTGAGGCTTTGAGGAGGCTGATCACCCCCAAAATAGATTTGTGTTTTTCACAACTTTTTTTTAATGAGCCACTGGCATCTCTTGCAGCATGGGAAAAAAATAGCCTCAACTGTTAACAAATAAAGATTATAAAAAGCCCCAACTGTTCCCCATGGGTGTCTATGTGGCTACAGGGAGTGAGGTGAGGGAGATGTGCAATCCAGAGCCTGGGTCTCTTCCCTCTGACCTGTCCCCCTCCCCTTGAGCTGTCAGAAAGCAGGGGACATTTGCCCCTTCAGAAGTGTCCACTGTGAGCATATGTTCTTACTTCCTGCTTCCAAAGGCACAGGGCAGCTTAATACAGAACATGTTGTAGCCAAGCTGGTTTCAATGAAGCTGGAGGGCAGTTTGTGCAGCCCATACTTGGAAGGCTCCTTCTTGCTAAGGTCAACTTAGCCTGCAATTGAATCCCCTGGGTGTTGCTAGATGTCAGGGAGCAGCCTGAGTTGGAGGCTGCAGCTGCAGCTGCTTTTGACCCTGTTTGTAGCATCGCTGGGGCCTACCCAGGAAGGGATGCAGTCCTCACTTACATCCTGAGTCTCCCTGGAGAGCCCCAGGCTAAACCCTATAGAGCCTTTTAATGTCTTTGCCCCAACCCTGGGAGCCTTCTTGGTACCTAGACCTCTAAAGATGAAGAAAGGGAATGATGTAAATGCCCTGGCCCTGAGTTAGTAACAGGGCTCCTGTCCCTGCAGAGGCCTCAGAAAAAAAAATGGAGTGGTTGACTTGGGGGACTCTTGTGGGGTCCTTGGCCCTGATCTTTGACAGGAGAATAAAGGCACCTTAAGCTCTGAGGAGCCCCCCTATTCTCCATAAAGTCTAGGATTCATTCAGACACACTCCACCCACCTTCTCAGGCTCAGCTCTCTCTTTTCTCCTTCTTGTTTGTCTCCCTTTTTCCCTCCTCTCCCTTTTCCCACCTCCTGGTCTAAGATTCTGCAAAAATAAATGCACGTGGCTCACCTTAGATAGCTTCCAACATGAGTAGGCAGGTGACTAGCCAGGACGCCAGGGTCCCTAAGGGGTGCTATTCAACCCTGAGGGTAGGATGAGGGACTGCTGATGAGAAGTTTCTTGAGATAGCTATGGTAATGAGAAACCCAAAGGACAGCTATAGCATCCCTGACCTCCTCAGGACCCCACTCTTCCCAGGGTATGATTTTCAAGTGGTTAAAAACTGTAGAGATTGCTGAGAGGCCACTTTGACTTGCCACAGACAAAGTTTGCTCTGCAGGGTGTGGTCATGGCTGGCTTCAGCACCCTCACACCAGGGAGCAATACGTGAGTGAGAGGAGCCAAGCCACAGGAGGGCTGACTCGATACCCAATTTGCACATGAGAAAGGAAAAGGAGCTGGTGCTCTGAGTTAAGAACTTCCCATGGGACAGACAGGACACAGACGGCACAGGGCAGGTGCCCAGGCAGAGGAGTAGAATGTGGGCTGCTGCCAGGCTGACCACTGGAAACACATGTCCCAGCTTTGGCTGTCTGGGGGTTACTACACGCTTTGGAAAATTCACTGTTGGTCACAGACTAACCCTCCCGTTACTGGGAGTGCCAGTAGGGAGTTCTCCAGGAGCCTGAGCTATTGGTGGAAGTTCAGGACTAGAGGCAGCCCCAAAAGGAGCTTGGAGCAGAGGTTGCTCTGTCACACTGTCCCTGCAGGGAGCCTTGAAGTCCTAGCTCAGATCACTCAGATGCAGACCTAAGGACCAGAGAAGCAGGTGCATTGAGATTTGGGGTCCCAGGTCCAGCTTGGGTGTTCTGGACATAAGCTGCCTCCAGTGAAAGGAAGTGATGTTTCAGGCAGAGGCAGCGTACGGGCACAAACCATCCTGCAGGACCAAGATGGTGAGCAGCCTGTGCAACCCATGCCACACTGCCTAGCTGAGACTTAGCTTTCTCCACAAATAATAAGGCTTGTTTGCTCACTTATCCTCGTCATTAGCCTCTTTCTCTCCTTCATCAAATACATGCTAAGCTCCTTCTGGTGCCTGGTGCTGCCCTAGAGGTCACAGAGATTATGAGGTGGCAAGGATGCCAGCGGTCCAGGTCACCAAGGGACTTAGATTTGAGAACAATCACTGCTTATTCTGTGTTTATAATCTATGTGCCCAGTATTGTGTTCTATGAGCTATCTTACTTCAAATTTAAAAATCCTGTAAGAAAAGTCATCGTTATCATTGCCACCATCATCATCTTCCTTCTTCTCTTCCCCATTGGCCAAAGAGGAAATGAAAATCGAAGCTTCCAGAAGGGATAAGCTTTTCCAGGATCACAGAGCCAGTGTAGTCAAGCATAAAGATTCCCACCAGGCTGAGGAGCTAGGCAAGACGCAAATGGGCTGAGGTAGGTTCCTAGGGAGGGAAGTAGATGTGTGGGCTGCTGCCAGACTGTTGAGTGTAAGTACAGCCCAGCTTCTACTGTCTGGGGCTTGCCACATGCGATGCATGTTCATGCTCTGAACCTTTCAGATAGCCCCTTTCCAGTCTTGTCTCTGTCTCCTTATAGGGGGCGGGGGGGGGGACACTTCAGCTTCATGTCTGGTACTAGGTAGATAGCTGACCTCCCAACCACACACACACATCCACCCTCCGTTTTTGGAATTCTGAAGTACGATATTATCATGTAGCTTTGTGAAATCAGAGAATCAGGCTCTGCTAGCCTGGGGATGTCTTCCAGGAGTCTCTGGGTGGGGCTGGAGCCCATCTTTCCTTACACAGAGTCCATACTATAAGAAGATATTTGTCCATCAAGGCTGGAGTTTTAACTCAGTGTACACTTGGCCAAGTGTTCACTGGTTGGTCTTAACATTACAGGTGAGAAAGTATGGCCTGGAGGTAGGGTGAGGGCAACAAGATAGTAAATTCTGGAATTTAGTGCCTGGGGCCAAAGCGAATGTGAACAGGGTCTGATCCTTAAATGACCACTTCAGAGAAGCCTTGTTAGTCACCTAGATTTGAGCAAGGCCTGTGCCTGAAGCTACCTTAGCCCATGTCCCTGATTAAAACTGAAGGAGCCTCTCACTCAGCTAGCTACTTCTTTGCAAGGGATTAACCCCAAGTTTGAGCAGAAATGAGACTGTTTACTGACAGCCTCCGAGCCCCTGGTCAGCTGGGAATGGAAAGAGAAACAAAATGGACAGTTTGGGGATAGGAAAGGGGGAGAGAATGGGAATTGGAGCTATTGATCTATTTCTTTGGGGGCCCACAGATTCTATTGCCTAAAGGATTGAGAGTCCCCAAAACGTGGAGGGTCATCCAGGGCTCAGGGTCCAGAAGATCGAAGCTATCCCAAAGACTGGAGAGACACTAGCAGAGGAGAGACTTTCCTGGAGCACATAGGCAGGGGCCCTAACAACTCGGAGAGGCAGGAGATCGGGTCACTGTGAAGGCCAAGGTGGCCCCAACATCACCAACTGTCACTGTGGCCTATCCTGACCTGTGGCGTCTTTCAGGAATAAGAATTCAGTGGTCTGGGAAGTGGGAAGCGGGGGAGGAGATGGTGTCTGCTTGTCCCACCCCTTGTTTATCTCCCCTCCCGACCTGGCCGGGGTCCCAAGGGAAGAATGGAGCCCAGGTTTGCACTGGCCCAGGGCTACTAACATCCTTCCCCCTCGATACACCCCCAGCATGCCCAAGTCCTTTGTCTCCTATTCCAAAGCCTTTGTCTCCTTCCAAAGCTGGCTGCCACAGACAGCTGCTGGGCCATAGTCCAGGGGATGCTACAGGTTGACAGATCAAGCACCAGGTTCCTCAGCCACCCAGTCTTCTCTTATCTTCATATGTCACCCTTCTTAAGAGACCCAGCACTGTGAGCTACAAGAAGTGGCAAGGAGTGGCCAGAGCAGGCTGGAGTGAGAGAACCCTTTCTTTCTTTCCAGTACAGAACCCTGTGCCAAGAGGGCTGCACTTACCTGCTGTGTCTCCCTCCTTAGGGGCCCAGCTGGCCTGTCACTGTTCCTTGTCTGTAGACAGTGGCGGACTGGGCCAGGTTGTTGAGAAGGGAGGTGTAGAGAAACAGCAGACCCATTGGATGTTAAGGCTGAGATCCAATCCTAGCCTACGGGAAAGCAGGTAAGTGCTCTGGTAACCAGGAAGCTGGCCTCCTGCTCTGAAACCCCCACCCCTCCCCACCCCACCCCACCCCATCTCACCCCATCCCACCCCTGCCTCTAGGTTCGCAGAGAGCCTAGGTGAAGCTACCTGTTCCCGCCTTTGGCCAGGTGAATGTTTCCAGTGCCTGGCTTAGCTTCTGCCTCCCTTGGAGCTCTATTTAGCTGCCTTCAGGCTCCTAGTAGGACTTGGGCCCTGGCCTGTCCTCCTGGGTCCCTGGTGACTCACACTGCTTTGGAATTCCACTCACTGGCATTTTTTTTTTTTTTTGATGCACTTCCTGACAACCTGGCCTGGTGCCAGGGAACGTCACTGCGGCAGCAACCCCACTGGTGATGACTTTTGTCTACCTGGACTCCAGGCCATAGAGGTTGGGGAGGGGGAAGTCAGGCCAGAGAAGCCAGGTGGAGACAGAGAAGCTTTGTTCTGGCTTGGGCTCACCTGCACACAGGTGGAGAACAGCAGGAAAGCTAAGGATTAGCATGGTTGCCCAGGAAACGGAAGACAGGAAACCTAAACTGGCTACCAGGCTTCTTTCTTCTTGTGTTTTTGAGATAGGGCCTCTGTTGCTCAAGCAGGCCTCAAACTCCAGCAATCCTCCTGCCTCACTCTCCAAGTGCTGGAGTTGCAAGTGTGAGGGTTTCTTGGAATGGACTTGGAGGGCCTCCGTGGACCATTTTGTGGATCTCCAAGGGCTCCAGAGGTAACTGCTGAGTGACTGCACTGTTGGACCCTCCTTAATGGCTTAAGCTGCCATCCCCTTATTGCTGTTTGAGTAACTGTCCTCACAGACTCACATGTTGTACACTTGCTCTCCAGCTGGGGGCGCTCTTCTGGGAGGCTGTGGAGCCTTTAGGAGATGGGGCTAGATGGCAGAAGTAGGTCACTAGGGGCAGAACTTTGAAGATCATTGCCCAGCCTTTGGTTCCTGGTACACTATAGTGTGAAGAGTCTTTATTACATGCTCCCAGCCACCATAGGCAGCTACCACCATGTCCTCTGGTGTGACGGACTGAAAGCCAAAACACACTTCCTCCCTGAAGCTGTTCTATCGGGTGCTCTGCCCCAGTGACATTAAAATAATTAATACACCCCTCGTTTCGAATGGGACCATCGAAGGGATGGGTTGGCCCTGGGTGGCATTTCAGAAAACAGAAGTGAGAGGAAACACTGCCACCATAGGGCTGGAAGGGGGGGTGGGGTGGGGAGGAAGATCTGAACTCATTCCCAACTTCCCTGGAAGGCAGTTTGCTTCTGTCACTCACCACCTACTTAGCCTCCTATCTCTCCCTCCCCTCCCAGGCCTGAGGCTACTCCTTCCCTGCTCTGATCCTCCACAGAGAAGCCTGTGATTGCCCTCAAAGCTGGTCCTGTGGGTGCATGAAAGGGCAAGGCCAGGCACTCTGAGTGGACCCTACAGCGCCCTCACTCCATCCATGTTGGCCACAGAGAGTGATTCCTAGGGCAATCATGTCTGGTCAGATTAGTGGGAGGTGGCATGACCGTGAAGCCATACCCTGAAGTCTGCTCAGCCTTTCTAACACCTGTTAGAACCGCTCTCTAGCTTGGGACAAGTCCCTAGGAAAGCTATCGAAGCTTGCTAGCTCATCCTCTGCTCCCTCTGACCCCTCTAGGAGACCTTAAAGATGCCAGAGAGTGGGGATAGGAAAATGAACGCAGAGCCTCTGCTGTGGTTCCAATGTGGTGGTGCCTTTCTAAACTCCTGGTAAGGCTTAATTTCTCCTTGTGGTGGAATTGGGTCATGGGCAGAGGCCTCAGGAATGGATTAATGTTGTAAGAGAGTGCGTAGATTTTCATAGAACTGGGTTAGTTATTGTGAGAGTGGATAGTTGGAGAGCAGAGCTATCCCGTTTGTGTCTTCTACGTGTATTCACTCTTTTGCTTGTGTGTGTGTGTGTGTGTGTGTGTGTGTGTGTGTGTGTGATATGCACGCGCAGGGGATGCACATATGGAGGCCAGGAACGATGTCCAGGATCTTCTGTTGCTCTCCACCACCATCACCACCACCCCCTTTTTTTGAGACAGTCTCTCATTTGGAGTCGGAGCTGGCCGCAGGTTATGCAGGTTAGTTAGCAAGCTCCCGGAATCCACCTGTCTCTGCGCCCTCAGCACTGGGGTTACATGTGCACACTGTCATGCCCAGCTTTATGCATGCTCATGTTGCCATGATTGTGCAGCAAGCGCTTTAGCATGGAACCATCTCCTACCTCTGCCCTTCCGCTTTTCACCACGAGCTGAAGCCACACTAAAAGCTGAGCAGAGAGCAGTACCACACTCTCATGTCTCAGCCCCCAAACCGTGAACCAAGCAAACTTTTTTGCTCTAGAAATTTCCCAGTCCTGGGTGTTTTATTATGGAAACCAAAATAGACTAAGATAGTCTATACCCACGTAAGATTTTTTTTTCTTTTTCAGATTAAAAGAGCCTTTAAGCACACCATGGACAAGTGGGTTTATGGATGTGAAATCCTAAATCAGATTGTTAGAGTTCAAATCAAAGGCATGCTACTTACAGGTTTTGGATATGCTTCCAGTTTCCTTGTATGGACATTAACATTTTTAGGTCTCGTAATATACAATACATACAATACTATATGTATCTGAGTTATAAAACACAATAGAGATCCAAACAATTGGGAAGGCCTTAATCAACTTTAAAAGTATAATCCCAGCTGGGAGTGGTGGCACACATCTTTAGGGTCAGCACTTGGAGGCAGAGGCAGGTAGAGCTCTGTGAGTTTGTGGCCAGCCTGGTCTACATGGTGAGTTCCAGGACAACCAGAGCTACACAGAGAAATCTTGTCTCAATACACCACCACCACCACCAAAAAAAAAAAAAGTATGATATGATTGGTATACCTCATGAAAAAAGCTATATACTATCCTCGATTCTCCTATAGCTCCGCATTCTCCTCCTCCCTGTCTCCTCCTCCTCCTCCTCCTCCTCCTCCTCCTCCTCCCCCCTCCTCCTCCTCCCTCTATTTCTCCCTCTAACTTCTCCAACAGAGGGAACTCTTGTTGTGTAATATGGACGTGTCATTTCATTGATGATGTCTAAATCGCCTGTATCATGTTGTGTAGGAACACTAAGTAATATGTAATATAGATTTGCTTGTTTTGTGTTCATTTGTCTTCATCTTTTGGGTGGGGGTCTGGGGTGATGGTGATGGAACAGAGAGCCTCCACACATGCTAAGCACATACTCTGCCACTGAGCTACACCCTCAGCCTATGCACTTTGCTGACAATTTTTGAGCTGTTATATTGTATGCACACCATCAAGCTGAACTTGTTTTACTCATTCAATTCTATGGTTATAAGGCATAGATATTGCAATAGTCATAGCTAATACCTTTGCTGCTTGCTACAGTACACTATTCCTCAGCTATGGCAGCACTGTGCTGCTCAGTTTCTTTGAACATTCTTGTGTTTCTCTTTATGTGTATATGTTCAAGCCTTCTTCATTGGTGAAATACCTGGATTTGGAATGGCTGGATGATAGAAAATATGCATGTTCAACTGCACAAGAAAATGCTAAAGCATTTTCCCATGTAGTTTCTAAGAGGCCCCAGCCAAGCACAATAGTGCATGCTTGCAATTCTAACACTTGAGATGAGGAGGCAGGAGATTTCAAATTCTATGAAAGACTGAGCTATACAGAAAATCTCTCTCTCAAAAATGAAGAAATAAGAATTTCCCACTGCTTCATGTTCTCATCTCCAGGTGGTATTTTAGATATGACCTTATACCTTTCTTCTGTGTGTATAATGGTGCCCTTGTACAATCTGTAGTTCAGTGATTACAAGACCAAGAAAATCATTTCTGTATCTTGGTACAATGTGTTTCTTCTTCTATGAGATTCCCATCTTTGTCTTTTGCCCCTTTTTTTGGACACTGTAATCTCCTTGTCCTCTGTTATTTATAGTTATTTATGGCAGTTATTTGTATATTCTGGGGTCTTCTTTCATTTATGTGAATGTGAGCCTTTATGAGTATATGTGCACCATGTGTGTACAAGAGTCTACAGAGGCCAGAAGAAGGTGTTGATTCCTCTGGAACTGGAGATACAGGTTGTTGTGAGCTACTGTGTGGGTGCTGGAAACCAAACCTGGGTCCTCTGCAAGAGGAGCTAGTGGTCTTAAACACTGAACCATCTCTTCTACCTCCATCCCCCCCACCCCACCGCCACCCTGCTCCTTTTTTGAGACAGGATCTCACTATATAACCCTGTTAGCCTGGAATTTGGTATGTTGACCAGACTGGCTTTAGACTCAGAGATTTGTCTGTTTTTGCCTCCTTGACAAGGGTCTGGGATTAAGACCTGTGCCTCTGACCTTTTTCAATTATAAGCTGACAAATGTGTTCTCCAGGATTGTGGAGTTTTATGACTTCCTATTGTGGCTTTTTTTTTTTTTTTTTTTTTTTTTTTTTTTTTTTGGTTTTTTGAGACAGGGTTTCTCTGTGTAGCTTTGTGCCTTTCCTGGAACTCACTTTGGAGACCAGGCTGGCCTCGAACTCACAGAGATCCACCTGGCTCTGCCTCCCGAGTGCTGGGATTAAAGGCGTGCGCCACCGGCCGGCCCCTATTGTAGCTTTTGATGAATATAAATCTTTAATTATATTGCAGTTGAGTTTATCAAGCATTCTTTCACACTAGTGCTTTTCTGTCTTAATTGAGAAGCCCTTCCTTACCCCAAGATGACTAATTGGATTTTCTCCATTTTTCCTTGGGTGCCAAATCCTGCTTTTCCTCTTAGAGCTTTTCTGTGCTTGGTATTTAAAAATTGGGAGAGCTTTCTTGCTTGTTTTTGTCCTTAAGAAAAAATGTATTTTATTTGAAAATGATTTTTTTTTCTGGGCCTGGAAGTTGGCACAGCATTTGCTGCAGAAGCCTGCCTGTCTGAGTTTAAGCCCTAAGCCAGTTGTGATATTGCACATCTGTAATCCCAGCACTTCTATGGGAATGGGGGGCAGAGACGGGAGAATCTCCTAAAATCTCGAGGCCAGTTAGCATGCGGCAGCCCAACCATAGAAACGGGACTCTGCCTCAACAAAGTTGAAGACAATGGGCTCCAGACAAGTTGTCCTCTGACTGTCACATGCACACTGTGGCACGAACACTCTCTCTCTCTCTCTCTCTCTCTCTCTCTCTCTCTCTCTCTCTCTC